>WUQG02432569.1:0-14195 GCA_011317285.2 Androctonus mauritanicus | reverse complement strand
TTGCAAGCTTTTGATGTATTATGTTTGCTACTTGGTTGTGTCTGTGTAGGTAATCTGTTTGTGTAAGCAGCTTGCAATCCAATATAATGTGTTGAATCATTTCAGGTGCTATGTGGCATTTCCTACAAGTGTCGTTTGTCAATGTGCTGTCCTTCAGTACGTATTTTCTGTAGTTTTTCATGTTTATTACCTGGTCTTGTATCACTATTATGAACTCTTCTGTTTCTGTAAATAGATCCCCCTGACTAATCATTATTATTATTATTAATTATTATTATTTAATATAAATTATTAAATAATAATTTAATGATAAAAATTAATTTTAAATTTGTTTTCAAATATGAATTTGGCTTGTATTTTATTTTTACATTCTCTATGAATAATAAATTCTTTTATCTAATGAAGCAACAGTAATTTAAATATATTTTAACTATTTCAGAATAATTTCATTATCTTTAAGCTAAGTGATTTAGAAAACTAGACAACTAAAAATTAGATACAACAGAAAAATGGAAAGATACAGGTATGGGACCATTTATCTGGAATGCTTGAAATTTGGAATTTATGGATAAGAGATTTTTTATAAATTTGAGGCACAATGTCTAAAAGTTATTAAAACATTTAAAAATTATAAAAAAAATAAAAATTACTTGCTCTAATTTCAAAATTAAGATATTTGGATTAAATAACATCAATTAACACATTCAAAAGCAAAAGAAAAATTTTATTGCAACTGAAAATTGATGTTTAACACAATCATAAGGAGCCAAGAATTTTAAATTGCATTCTGCATCTATGGATTTTTTCTCATTTTTTTTAATAAATTTGTTTTTATTTAATAGAACAAATTCTATTGGTAATCTATCTATAAAAGTTGTTTACAATTTAGACAATTTTTTAGCAATAAACATAAATCAAACAACATAGAATGAACATTATTTAAAGTATTGGACTAGATTTTTTTAATTGGAATAGTAAATTATTCTATTAAGATTTAAAAATATATTATTATTTTCTATTAGAAACCTAATATCAAAATATAAAAATAATAGTTTTGTTACTATATACAAGGTTTGTCCGGAAAGTAATGCAATTTGTCTTTTCCCGTCACTCCTCCTGGCAGTGCATTCAGACTGGTTTAGTTAGATAGAGGAGACTCTTAGCTTTACAACGCTTCCAGGATCAGTCTGCTCTGAGCTCTAGGAGCATCAGAATCACTGTTTCTGTAAACCTCCTGTTAGTGCTTGTGTCACAACATGCAATGGAAAAACTACCGAACAACATTATGCAATCAAGTTCTATGCTAAACTGAACATAAGCCTCGCCAACACCCACCAAATGATTCAGGAAGCTTACGGGGACCTTGCTCTCTCCTATTTTCAAGTTTCCAGATGGTTGAAGTTTAAAAATGGCTGGGAAGAATTAGAGGATGACCCCTGCTCTGGACGACCATCAATCAGCAAAAGTGACGAAAATGTCTTCTTCAACACCAAGGGTATGGTCCACAAAAAATTCATACACCAAGGGCAGATAGTCACTGTACCTACTATGTGGAAGTGCTCTACAGGTTAAGAAAAAGGGTTATCTGGACTCAAAAGGAGATTGCCACTACCTGGCTATTGCATCACGACAACATTCCCAGCCATACCAGTCTGTGCGTCTGGGAGTTTCTGGCCAAGCACAGCTTGGCAATGTTGCCCCAGCCCTCCTACAATCCTGACCTGGCTCTGGCAGACTTCTTTTTGTTCCCAAGGATCAAGACTGCCTTGAAAGGAGTCCATTTTGGAACCATTGAAGCGATCCAAACTGCTGTGACAAAGAGTCTAAACGAGGTCCCTGTCAAAGCCTTCCAGGATGCATACCATGCATGGAAAAGTCACTGACAAAAGTGTGTAGATGCCCAAGGGGCATACTTTGAAGAATTTTAAACGTTTGTAACAATATCTTGAATAAATTTTTTTTACGAATTTAATTGCATTACTTTCTGGACAAACCTTGTATCAATATAAAGTATTGATTACTATTGCTAGATAGTCCTACCTGACTTTGAACTGTTGGCATCTTTTTATGGCAACAATATTATTTATATAATGTGATCTCAAATTTTAAGTATTTTATAGCTTATCTTATGAAAAATTCAATTTATTAAAATTTCTCATCTCAAAAGTGGAATAACATTAATATTCTACAAAATTGATAAGATAGGATTAAAAAAAATCTAAAGTATACTAACGAAATACATTCAAAACAACTTTTACAAAAGTGTAATTTTAAAAAAATTAACAATTAAAAATTGCCGAAATTTAAAGCAACCATTAGATATGGATATTTTCATTTAATAAACACCAAGAAACTGATTTACAATAGCTGGATTGATTAAATCAGGATTGTTTTATTTTAATCTTTTATTTGAAATACATTTTTGTTTCTTGTAATTTCTGTGTGTGTTAACAGTAGCAAACCAATTTTAAGTGTAAAAATGTAATGATTGTTTTTATAAATATTCTTTTCTGCATGTTTTTCATTTATTCAATTTTGCTGGTAAATACCAATTTTAAAATTTTTATATTTGTTATGGGGAAAATAATTTTTTAAATTTTGTAGAAGTCCTTTATGATGATGAAAAGAAAGAAAAAATAAAACAAGT
This sequence comes from Androctonus mauritanicus, assembly GCA_011317285.2. Lineage (NCBI taxonomy): Eukaryota > Metazoa > Arthropoda > Arachnida > Scorpiones > Buthidae > Androctonus > Androctonus mauritanicus. The sequence continues at coordinate 11,548 of WUQG02432569.1, read as the reverse complement.
ATTGTTGTTATACTTAAATGATCACTAGTGCAACAAACTTGTTAAATTACTTGAATCCTCCCATGTATAAAGGCCTAAAAAAAAACTAGAAAGAAAAATGATCACCATCTGATTTTTTTAATAGATGTTTTGTACAACAATATTTTGCCTGGTGCCTTGAAATAGTACTAGGGTAGCAAAATATGGAAATATCATAAATGATATTGCTTCTCTTGCTATCCCAATATTACTTGATCATCATCATATCTCAATTTGAATAAAACCAGAGTTCCTTTTATCCAGAGGAAGGAGTTCAAACTTGTTATCTATCCATTGCTCTGTATGCCAAGGATACTGTATTGATTGTATACTGTATTGAATATATAAAAAAGAATTTTATAGAATGGTCAGGATTTACATAAGACTACATTTGCATAGCAAATTTAAATACTCATTCTAATCTCAGATTTAAAAAAGATGGTGGTTCAGTTTTCTTATGTTTCTCTAATAGCTATGAAACTGTTCAACATATTGAGTATATTAATGCATATGTCAAATAAAATTAATCTTTTGTCATTCCAGAATAAAGGACATATTTGGGAAATAAGCAATCTTAATTCTTCCTGAACTGATAGTGTTCATTTCTACTAAATTCAGTTTTTGATATAAGTAAATTTTAGACCTAATTAGATGTTTTTATATTTGAATACAATTTTTCTTAAGTCTAATCTTCTCCAAGTGATGTAACTATATATATATACATACATTGAACATTTGAAAATCACACAGAAATAGCATTATGAAGAATTTGCTATTGCACACTTTCAACAAATTTGTTAAAAGATTGTTATGTAATATTTAATTTTCTGGTTCAATAAATATTTATATTGAAAATATTTTTTTTGTATATAATAGATCTGTTGACAATGATTGGTGGATTGTTTATTTACAACCATAAAGGAGAAGTCCTTATCTCTCGGGTTTACAGAGATGATATAGGGTGAGTTAGATTTAAGCACTATCATCATTCATTTGAAATTCATTTATTAGGAAATTAAATATATACTAAAATATTGAATTTTATTTTTAGTCGTAATGCCGTGGATGCTTTTAGAGTAAACGTTATACATGCAAGACAGCAAGTGCGCAGCCCTGTAACAAATATTGCCCGCACCAGTTTCTTTCATATAAAGCGGGGAAATATTTGGTTGGCGGCTGTCACTAAGCAAAACGTTAATGCTTCCATGGTATTCGAATTTCTTTTGAAAATGGTTGAAGTTATGCAGTCATATTTTGGAAAAATAAGTGAAGAAAATGTTAAAAATAACTTTGTTTTAATTTATGAATTATTGGATGGTAAGCATATTTATTTTTATAAAATATTTATCCTATATATATTAGTAGTAATAATTATTGCAAATTTCAGAAATATTAGATTTTGGTTATCCTCAAAATACTGATACTGGTATATTGAAGACTTTTATTACTCAGCAAGGTGTAAAATCTCAAACCAAAGAAGAACAAAGCCAAATAACATGCCAAGTTACTGGTCACATTGGATGGCGAAGAGAAGGAATAAAATACAGAAGAAACGAATTATTTCTTGATGTTTTGGAATATGTTAATCTTTTGATGTCTCCTCAAGGTAATATTCCTATCTTATGTTGAAAATTATTTTGATATTTTTAGTTCTATATTAATTTATACATATAGGTCAAGTTCTCAGTGCTCATGTTGCTGGAAAAGTGGTGATGAAATCATATTTGTCTGGAATGCCTGAATGTAAGTTTGGTATAAATGATAAAATTACCATGGACAGCAAAGGAAAAACAAGCACCATTGATGATCCGACACGAAGGTAAATTCATTCTTATTTTGAAAAAAAGCCATGAAATATATAATATCATTAATTTAGAAAAATTTTATGTAGCTTTACATTGCGAGTTTTCAATCAAAATTTTTTCTTTTTAAAATGCTTGATGATGATAGATTATGGGCTCTGCTGTTACATAAAGGCTGCCACAGAGATAGGTGATAGCATGCATCACCTCTCTCCCCTATCATTTTTAATAATCAAAATATGGAGTAAGAATCAATAATCTGAACTTCCAAAAAACAATAAATTTATGGTGTCACTATAAGTTTTTCTTCTATATTATTTTAACTATTTTAAGATGGAATTAAATATTGCCTGCTTACTGGCACATTTTTAAGCAGTCATGTATTTTACATGTCATAATTTGTAAATAGGATAATAAAGCAAATCATTTATTATTCAAATTAATAAAACTTAATTTTACCTATGTTCTTATAGAATGCGCACAATTTTTTTTTTTCTAAATTTTATTCTCCTATAAAAAAAGCTATTGTTGTATAAACAGTTTGGAATGTAATTGATTTGAATGTTTAGATTCTGCTCTCCCAATATTACTTTGTTCTTTAACTTTTTGTATGCTGGCAATTATTAAAATTATTCCTAATTAATATACAAAAAATTAAAACTATATCTCAGTTTTTGTAAAAATCATGAAATTTTTACAATTTTTGTTTTTATTCTCTTTCTAACAATGTATTTATTTTTCAAAAGTTTTTATTCCATATATGACATCTGAAAAATTATTACTATTTTTTAATATGAAGATTGTCATTAAATGAAATAATTGCTATCTTTGGATAGTAGCTAGTCTTCTGAATAAAAACAAGCCATAAATGAAGAAAATTGATTTTCAAAAACCAATTAATATGCAAATTTTGATTAATGACTATTAGAGTATGTCATGTAATTATTTCAACATTTTTCATAAATTTATCAAAATACTTGCTATTATTAATATTTATATTGAGGTTTCCAAGGACAGTACAGCAGCTTTATGGCCTACCTGGGATGTGTGGAGTGAGCCGGCACACAACCTTAATACAGAATGACAGACTATATTTGGTAACAACTTCCTTTATTGGGGAGGGGAGAGAGTATTTACATTTCAAAACCTGACAATCATGGTTGGAGGATAAATACCTTTTTATCAGTATAAAATTTCTTCAATTTTTTAAACCTTTCTATATTGAGCTTGTCTTGAAGTTTTTCCTTCCTGGGTCATTGTAGGACTTGGTTCCATTCGAGTTTGATTTTGACTCAATTCAAATTGTTGCTTGACTAGTGTTCCAAATATGATTGTGTAGAATTAGAGAATGTCCTTTTGATGACAATTATGTATACTTTAACTTGCAAGTACACAAGGAATAATGCAGCTACATGATTAATTTTTTTTCCTCTTGTTTTGCCTGGATTTATCTCGTGAAATTTTCAGACCTTTTTATTTCATGTCTTCCTCTCTCCGTGTTGCAGACCTGACAGTCATGGAGGTAAGCATCTGATTTTGTCCAAGGTTTACGACTAACTCGCTATCTTTTGGTCAGAATCCTGAACAGATTATTTCTTGATCAATCTATACATCAATCCTTCCTCTGGGGGAAGATGTTTTCTTGATCATCTTCCACTCTGGTTACATTCTTTTCTTTGCCTTCATCATGCCACCTGCATGTCACAATTCTTTGTGTGACTGTAGTTCTTGCTTATTTATTTCTTCTCTGTCTTAGAGGACAGTACTCTGGGCCAACTGGAATGATAAACAAGATGATTGTTTAACCCTTGGGCACTCCTGGTTGAATTATGATGAAATGTAGAGTGACATCCTACAGCAGGTCCAAACTCCATGTTCCCACAATATTATCTTTCCTTAATTTCAATAATTTTTTAATAATTTTATAAACTTTCAAATTTATATCAAATCTAATGTAAAAAAATCCTCTAATGAAAGGGAAAACAAATTTTAAAATCAATGATATACAGAGGAAATTTATAAAATGAGACAAACCAGTGAAGAAAATAAACAAAATTCTAAAAACAATTATTCATATTATTGTGCTAATAAATATCTAAATTTTCTTGGGCACAAATTCTTTAACTGTTGAGGTCTCTGAGATGATAATTAAATTAGGTTTTTTTTGAAATAATATATGCAGAAAATTCATAATTTCATGATTTTAAAAATTTCAAAAGATTTCAAATGAAAATTTTCATTAATCTTTTGAAATTTTTAATGTTTTTTTTTTTTATTTTCATTCTAATGATTGAAAATTTTTCAAATTTTATTTCTTTTCAAACTTTTGTTCATTATACGAAATTAAAGAAAAAGCATATTTTTTTTAATTTGAAATCTTAATCATCTACTGAAATGCTACTTTTGGATAGTGGTGAACCTTATGAATGAAGAAAATCTACTTGTATTTTTAAAAATTATCGATAACAAAGTATTATGCAAATTTTCATTAATTTGTTGTATATGTAGTTGACAATATTTTAATAAATTTTTTACTTTCATTTTTATTAATAAAATATATTTATTAGTATATTTTTCCTTTATCAATTTTTTTTATTCTAATTTTTTTTATAAATGTTTGAATTTATATAAAAAAATCAGCACATATGAAGCTCATTCACTCATACATAAACAGTTATAATATTGCCTAATTTGCTTTAATTGCAGATGCTTTGTTGACATAGTATATCCAATATCATATGCAGCACTGTAAATAGGCTTGGCCACAATTTCCTGCAAAATGATTGGCTGTCATAAGACGACAAATGCCATGCCCCTCTTAAATAGCCGGAGTGTTTTGTATGTTTGGATTTTCTTGTATTTTACTTAATTATCAGTAAAAATAAAAGCAATAAATGAACAAATAAGAAATAGTATTTTTATTTTACAGAATTAACAAATATTTTTAATTTTCAACAATACTTTTTGTTTTTACCAATTTTAGAGTTCATTATATTAAAATTTTACTTTTCACTTAAAATTTCAAAAATAAAATTCTTATCCCAAAACAGAAATATTATTAAAATAGAATAGAAAGCAGAATTAAAAAGATTAGCTAAAAGATGATCTAAATTCTACTAGTACAATCCATTCAAATTATCTATTATAAAAACATAATTTTAAAAAAATTTTGACAAGTGAAAAAATTAGAAACCATCAGAGGTACACATTTCCAACCAATAAATGCAAAAAACTGATCTGTAATAGCTATATTGATTAAATTGGGATTGAATTTTGTTTTTTGTTAATTTCAGTGATGGGAATGGACTTTAATGGGTTAAACATTTTTGGACAGAATTTTGTAGGATAGTGGCAATATTTGTTGAATTGTATGACAAAATCTTAACCTAACCAAATTTTTAGTCTGATTTTTATTTATTTTTAATTTCCTTTACTGCTTAAATTCAAAGTTCAAATAGTTGCATTGACAACATAACTGCAGTCAGTTATGCTGTCAATGCAACTATTTGAACTTTGAATTTTTTAACTTTAAACTATGGGAATAATCTAGATTCAAATCTTAATGAAAATTTTTTAAATATCAATAAAATCAATTTTTGCTTAATTTTTATTATTATTTATATATATATAAGATTTTTTTTTGGTCATAATTATTACTTGAAAACCTGCATTTAATTTTTCTTGCATATATTTACATCATTATTTCAAACTTTAACCTCTTCATTGACTTTATGTATAGACAACATGATCTAATTACACCTGTGCCATTGATGTGTATAGATGTTAAAATGATAATGATAAAATGGATAAAACAATAAAGGGTTAAAAGTGTAATCCTGGTTTTATTATTCCAGTTATTGTGAATAGGGTTTTATCCTGTTAATTACAGGAAAATATCCATTTTTCAGGTGGTTTCTAAATTTTTTTCAGTTGCTGACTATTTTATTGAATTGTTTTTACAAACATTAGAATTTTAGTAGAATTTTTTTTAATCCCATCTTGTTGATTTTTATAGTCTAATATATCAAAGCTGTTCCAATCTTTGGATGAAATAAATGCTATTTTTGAAACTAAGTAAAAATTGAATTTTTTATATGATCTATAAAATGCTTAAAATTGGAAAAAAAAAAAATTGTAGATAATAGGGAAATATTGGTTAATTCTGTTAAAATAACCAAAAATGTCTTAATTGTTCAATTTTTTTATATTCATCAAAATTTTTAAGAAAAAATTGTAAAAAAAGAAATATAAACACCCTAACAGCCATTTAAATGGCTGTGCCACTTTTATTGCTTTACAACAGCCACTCTATTCTAGGAAATTACAGCCAAGCCTACTTTGCTCTATGGCATGTTGTTAAGGTGCGTTTACATGAAGTGTACGCAGCCGACAAAATGTCGCGCGACAATGCAGTACCCGTGAAAACGCTTCGTTTAAAAGAACATACTTCCTCTAGCGACAACTATCCGTTTACACGCGACAGGATTCGCCAAGTTGAATTTTGTCGCTTGCAAATGCTAGTGTAACCAATCAGCAATAAGTTGATCACGTGACTAGAGAGTTGAGGAAAAAATGGCATTATTTATTAATATATTACGTTTTCTTTTACTTTTTTCATCGATTCTGCTAATAAAAGAGCAGAAATGCTAGAAATGATACCATCCTTTCCTCCATTTTAGTTAAAGCTACTCTCACTAGGACTTGAAGGAAGTGTATCAAAGTGCGCATGCTCTCAAACTTCATACACTTCTCCCACGTCCACACGAATACGCTTCGTGTAAATGCATTTGCAGCCAGCAATGCTAGTATGCGCGTGACAAAATGTCGGCTGCATATGCTTCGTGTAAACGCACCTTTAGGTGTGTTGCTCCAATAAATTATTATACAGTCCAATTAGAGCAATGTAAAGAATATTACACCTGTTTATATATGAGATGAAATTATTTTTGTGTGTTAGTATTTTTGATATAAACTATTTTGTAGAAAGTACTACTAAAAATTGTATAAATATTAACTTGATCTTACAAATTTACAAATATGAAATATTAATAAAACTATTTCATAGAATTTGTAATTTTTTAATAATTTATTGAACAGTCAATTCATATAAAGTTAAATAACTATTGTTTTTTTTATAATTTTTGAAAATTTTGGCTGAATTTTTTTCAGTGACAGCTTGTTTTGTTCAGAAGAGATGGCTATCTAAAAATGTCATTTCATTAGATCAGTGGTTCTCAGTGTGCACCCTAGATTTCTGGGTGTGCCCTATGGTATTCCAAAGAAATGTGTCCAGAGATAAAATATAGTTATTCTATTATACCATTTTAATTACAGAAATGATGAACGTTTGATTTCTCTCCAACAAAAATAAGCAATGATCTATAAAAATACTTGTACAGTACTTACAAATCAATGAATGCATTCTGCATTGATTTTTAGAGTTGCCTGTTTTGATTTTTTGTCCACAATTCATACTTCAGCAATATCGAATGGCTTCTTTTTCAACGCAGGTGATGCCAGCCATTTTCCAGAAAAGGCGGAAAATGTCACGTGATTAGAAATGATTGATATAGACGACATTTTTTGATGTAGACTTTGTCACGTGATAATATATTTCTCTGAAATTTGTATATAGTGCACCTATAATTATTTGTAGGATTTTAAATGTGCCCTGACTTCAAAAAGTTTGAGAACCACTGCATTGGATGGATAAGATTTCATATAAGTGTTTTTTATTGATATCATATAAACTTGTGGAAAAAAAAATTCCAAAAAATGCTTACATTGATAGAACGAATGCGAAATATGCTATGAATTTCTGAAAAATTCAAGATCTTTTATTTTTGAAGATATATACAAAAAATTAAAAATCATATTAGGCTTAATTTTAATTACTCACCAGCATGTGATTCTAGGCAGAAATTGAAAGGTACAGCACTCGAGATTAAAGAAATTTTATATATATATTACTATATTATGAATATATTAAAATTATTACTATGGTATATCAAAATTCTTTCAAATGAATAACTACTGTGTATTAAGAAATCATTATGCCAAAATTTCATTTGCAGAATAAAAAATATAATTACTTATTGAAAATTTTTGACATAAAAGTAATTGTAAAAATATTTGACAAATTTATCCTTGAGGTAATGTTGTAGATTGTTCCAAGACTGTGTATCTGTATATAAATTGGTGAAAGTCAACTAGACTGAAAGTGTCTGTCTGGAGTTAGGATTCTATAAAATGCTTTAAATCCATATTTTAGAGCTATTTCTAAGATGCTAAGTATTTATATATAAAATTCTGCAATATTATTGCAAGGTTTGTTTCTACTACTAACTTGCCATTGCCAGCATTGTAAAATTTAACATATAATAATGGCAAGTAACAATTTTTAAGATTTTGTAAGAGAGAATTAATATATTAAAGCAGTTTTTTTACTTTGATTGCATTATATTTATTGTTCAGAACAGCAGAGATAATACTAGAATTATTAAGATTATAATGCAAAAAAAGAATTCATCCAATAAAAAGTAAATTACAAATAATTGCTAAATTTTATTTTTGTGGTAGAAATATATATTGTTTAATCCACAGGTAATGTAACTGATATTGAGATAATCCTGCAGAGATTGATACTTAAAATTGCTTATAAAATAATAATAACAATAAATTTGAGATATTATTCATCATGCACATTTTGAAGATTCTCAGATGATGCTTGGCATATGAGAGATTGAAGATTGCTAAGGAATGGTTTGAGGAGAAGTCATAAGGCCACTTGAATAGAAATTGATAAAATTATTCATATTTATAATTAATGCTTTATAAATAAAAAATTCTTATGTACATATGTAATTATAAAAAAAAATTGTGTATAAAATCAGATCCTTTTAGAATTATAAAATTTAGATCAGTTAAATTTTTTCTGAAGTTATAAGCATAGTTAAAATCTTATCTTTTGTAAGTAGCTATAACTTGGCAACCCAACATTTCTATAGTCTCTCTGCTTGTTGTTGTACAATTAAAAAGTATTGCTACAAGTCAAGCCAGATATGGATCTTTTTATAAGTCAAAAACATTTATAATAATTTTATTTTGAAATTTCTATTTAAATTTTATGCATAATTAATTTGTAATACTTTTTAATAATAAACTAGCAAACTGAAAATTTAGATTTTTTTTATATGGCTCACCTTAATCCTGTAGAAATAGTTTTGTATATAGATATAAATTTTTTAATTTTAATAAATTTTATAGTACTGGGAAGACATCAATAGCTATTGATGATTGTCAATTCCATCAGTGTGTTAAATTAAGCAAATTTGAAAGTGAGCATAGTATAAGTTTTATCCCACCTGATGGAGAATTTGAATTAATGAGGTTTGTCTGTTCTTGTGTATTAAGTTTCATCTATTAAATTAGAAAGTTTTTAAAAATGATTTTGCTTAAATAGATATCGGATTACAAAGGATATTAGTTTTCCTTTTCGCATAATTCCTCTGGTACGAGAAGTTGGAAGGACAAAAATGGAAGTGAAAGTTGTTTTGAAATCAAATTTTAAGCCATCTCTCATTGGCCAAAAAATTGAAGTAAGTAATAATTGTATTTATTTCTTTTTTCTTAAATGATGATATTTTTGTTTTTGTAGGTTCGTATTCCTACACCTCTAAATACAAGTGGTGTTCAGCTGATTTGCATGAAAGGAAAAGCTAAATATAAAGCTAGTGAAAATGCCATAGTATGGAAGTGAGTTTAATTTGTATTTAATTTTGTTAATTATTGAAAAACATCTCAGCCCTGGTTTACAAGGTCCCAATTTTATGAGCAAATATAATCTACATTGAAATTCAATTTACAAGTTTTATCTTTGCTTTTACCAGAAATTTGTAATGAGCAAATGTTTTAAGTGAATTACAGCATGCTTTTTTGTTTTTAATGTGGAAAAATATAACCAGTTTCAATATCATGTCTTGTTTTACACCACAGATCCCTCATATATATATTTATTTATTTATTTATTTCAAATGGAGAAACAGATTTGATTCTGGATCTTTGACTGTGATTGAAACAAAGTAAATTAATTAGGCTAATTTAACCAATTGTGTGATAGAATTGGTCATGAAAATGAATGGGGTGTATAGGTTCAGTCAAAACAATTAAGAAAATCTGATGTGGCTGGAATTGAGCTTGGATGTTCTTAAGTTGTAAGCTAACATTTTATAATTCGATCATCCATTAAACCATAGAAAACTAAAATCATCATTATTAACATCAAATTCAATAAAAATGCTATTTTGTAAATTCTTTTATACTAACTTTTCTTTTTTTTCTCTTGAATGCACTATATAATTTTTTAATGTCCATTTAGATCTTGATTTGATTTATAAGAATTTGATTTACAAATAGTTTCAGAAACACTTCAATTTTTAGTTTATAAATAAAGCTTGTCAACCTCTTTACAATTTGACAGCTTATCAATTGTAAATCAATAAGAAACTATTCTTTAATCCTTCTGGATTTCAAATTGCATAAATCATATCAAATGATGTATTCTAATCTAAAATAACAAGTGAGTTTGTCAGGAAGACTGCAGATCCTTTCCTCAAGTTGTAATTTCTAATTTTCTGAGATGGAAAGAGCAAAATATAGATTAATCTTTAAAATATAATATCCAAAAATAATAGAAATAAAATTATAAAGGTATGGATTTAATAATCACAAAATTTTGAAATGTGCAGTTTTCTCTTAGATTAAAAAATTTAAACATAATGACTATACTTATTGATGAATCTCCTAAAGATTTCTGTCACCACATTGACATCTTCACAAGTTTACTATCTTCTAAAAGGTATATAACTTCAATTATTTTTGTTTATATCAGTGTGAAAATGACCTGATTTACTTAGAAGAAAAATTAAAACTAGAAAGTTTATTCTAGATGGAAGCACTTATATCATAGAAATAGCTCTGTTGCATAGTAGTGCATAGTATAATATAGTAGTGCTTAAGTACATGCTAGAAATGAGAATTTTATGTAGAATTTACTTGCCTTTTAAAAATAGGTATGGTCAATTGAAACTAAATGCACGTTTGATGCAGATAAATAAAATTACGTGTGTGCGTGTGTTTTTTATAATAATACTATCATCATCAATACCAATAATACTAGCATAGTGCACATGCACTATGCTAGTATTATTGGTGATATGCTTAAATTATTGCATTTTTCTTTCATCAGTAATCGACACTAAAATCTATAAATCTTGTTTGATTTTGTAATCAGCAATTATGTATCAAGATTTCTTCAAAATTTTACCATTCTTACATTATTTTTCAAATAATCCAAATTTGCACATTTTTTTTTACTATCATTAGATTCTTAGCAATCTACCAGTAATTATTACTATAATATGAAATAATGTAATGGTGATTTCCCTTTGAGTTAATATTGAATTTTGTAAAATTGAAATTAAGTCAAAAAATACAAATGTATTTTATGACAGTTAATGTAGTAAAATAGAGAATAAACCCAATCCAGACAATAATTTTGACAATTTTTGAATTAACCAGGAGATTTCACTTACTGCCTTGAACTCAGCAAACAATGTAAAAACAACAAGCACTAAACGGCAGTTGAGCAAATCAAAAACGATTTTATTCATCACTAAATTGCTAACGTTTTCAATGTACAATACGTTATCATCAGGCAGACATAAGAC
>WUQG02432558.1:0-14195 GCA_011317285.2 Androctonus mauritanicus | reverse complement strand
TTTTTTTTAATAAATGTCAAGCGCATCATTTGAATTATCTGTAGTTCAAATTTTATCTCATTTGGACCTGTAGAACGTATTCTAGAGTCCTCTGAAGTGGGGAACTTATTTCTTGCTAACCCTGTACATTTAATTTTAATTTTATATAGTACTATATACTACTAATTTATAAATACATTTAATTTTAATGCTATAGATTCATTTATATAATATCTTAATTATGTATTTTTTATATTTATACTGCATCAGTTTACAAGATTGAAAGTATAATTCTGAAAAAGATATATATATGTACTATATATACTATATATATATAGTATAGCATACATAAACAAGTTTTCATTAAATTTCTAAAAGTTTGTTTCCAGAGCTACTATATTTCAATTTTTGAATTGACACAAAATTTCCATTGTATATTATCTATTTGCACAGTCAACATGGAGACTTTGTATTGTATTGAATATCTTTCAGATTTTTTTCTCTGTTGTTAGTTTCCAAAAACATTAAGTAAATTCAACATATCATTTGCCATTTCTTTCAATTATTGCAGTATATTTAATTCGGCGTTTTGCAAGTAAAAAGTTGTGAATATATTAGCAATATAAATGTTTACAAAAAGTATTTTTCTTTTGTATACACATATTGATTTTAGAAAGTTTTGAATTGCAGATTATGAAAGGCACAAGTGAAATGGAGCAAAAAATAATGGAGAAATGTAATATAAGAGCTTAAAAGCCAATACTTCTTCTAATCCATTCACAAAGCAAATTTTAGTGTATTGTATTCAAAACTATAGAAAATAAAACAGATACGTTAATAAAGATCGATAAGCCGATCATTCGATCTTTCTCTTCCATTATAATGATTTTATATCATCTTGAAAATTATCAAAATCGGATCATTATTGACATAATAATGATCAACATCATTATTATGTCAATAATGATGATTTTCGTAATTTTCATTAAATTTGATCCAATGCAAATTTCATTTAAATTGGTTTATGATTACGCGAGATATTCTTTTCTTTTGTTATTTATTTTACGCTCCTTTCCAATCAATGAGATAAGAAACGATCTTCCAGTTCCAACTTAGGATTGCACCCACACTCGTGGAGAGGGACCGGATAGTGAATGGCGAGGATCGCTGAGACGGGCCCGGAATCCCAAAAAACTTTTCCTGAGATGCTAGATCCGAGACTTGGTTCCTCACGCGTGGCACGCCAACGTGTTACCACGCGGCCATCTGACCGCTTCGCAGGAATTCTTAATCGTTATTTAACAATTTACTTAACATTATATTGTTCGAGTAATAATATGTATTATTATTGATGCGATTATCAAATTCCGCATATTTTCGTACATTCACTTAAAATTTCTGATTGATTACTGATGTCATAAGTTCGTTGACTTATTTAGGAAGACATAAAAATAGAACTTATTTTCAATTTATTATTATTATTATTTTCATCGTTATATGAGGTTTCTTATATTTATCCAACTTAAATAAAGAATGGACAAATGATATTTTATATGGTTTCTCATCGATATTCGATTGGCATTATAGTATTATCTTATGAAACTATCGAAAGCACAATATTTCCGTAAAATGATAATAATCGTAAACTTATTTAATATTTTTTAAAATATATAATTTTTTACTGACAATGTCCGTAAAATAACACATTTTTAAGCTTGAACGAACAGTCTGACTTATTTATTATAACTGGTATTTTAATTAATTTTATAAATGAAGAAAATTTTTAAATTAATCGTATATTAATATAATTAATTTGAAATCTTTGCAAAAAATTTACGACTAAATTGATTTTTATTTATTTAAATAAATTTAAAGATAACTTTTGTTTTTTTCGTTTGAATTAATTTGTGTCGCCATCTCGTGGGAAAACTCAAATAAAAATTATATTCAGTTAAAAAAAAAAAAACCAATTTTTAGTTTCATTTCGCTCCAAAAAAAATTCGTTAATATCACTTAAACCATCTATAGATATACAGTAAATTTTTAAAATATATAGACAGTTATTTTCGATTAAAAAAATCATTTCAAAATTGAAAACATTTTATAATTAATCAGAAAATATTCGGCGTCATTGATCGGATATAAATATACTTTATGCATCTCGAATTGTCGTGTTACGAAACTAAGTTTACACAAAGTGCCACTCTAGTTTGAACTATTAATAAATAAATCAGTTTATAATTAACTTAGAAACAATACCAAAACAACTAGTAGAACAAGAAAATAATAATTTACTTTTAATAAAACTGTTTATATTAGAATTGCCTTCCCATATTTATTGTACCGCTAAGTAAATGTTTATATAGCCGTGCTAGAAGTTTATTCCTCCGCAGATCGATAGAATAAAAAATAAATAAATATATATATATATATATAGGGTATCATCTAAATGCCGAAAAATTATGCACGTTTTAATGGAAACATTCTCATAAATTTGCAAATTAGTCTTCTATAAACAACTTTTGTACGTATATACACTTATATAGATTTATAATATACAGTATACGTTTCAATTATAATTAAGAAGTGGAACTGGAAGATTTTGAAACACAATTATGATCAACTGGAGTGCGGTTAAAAGAGGAAAACAGAGTCGAGTAAGTTATTACGTTAAAAATAAATTTTCAAGAACAAAAGAACTGTAGAAAAATTATTATTATTGTTGTTGTTATTCCTCATTAAAATTCATCCTTACTGTAGTCGAGTGGTTAAAAATGAAGATAAGAAAAAAAAAATTAAAGTTTTGATTTAAACAAACGTATTGTTTTGACAAGAACACCCTAAAATTCTTCGAAGATTCGAATCTACTTAATGTTTTTATGTTTATATATTATTATTAATAAATAGCTTATAAAATATTTTACTGTAAATAAACATATAGGATGTACTGTACATTCTTTTTTCTTTTTTTTGTTGCGTTTTCTTAGCTTTTTTATTCATTAAGTGAATATTCGAAACTTGAATTTGTATAGCTTTTATAGAAAATGTTATTTTTATATTTTTGCAGTATATATAAAAATGGCATTTCTACAAAAGTTTTTGTTGGAGAATAATAATTTTGTGGTCTGTGCAATTTTTTTTTTTCCGTAAAGGTCTATCGTAAAGTGTTCCGAAATCTTTAAAATAAAATTAATTTGAATAGTACAGTAGCGCGAACTGGGAAGAAAGCAATTTATACCGAACTCGTCTTTATTATAAAAATATAAAAAGAAAGAATAAAAGCGAAGCAGAAAGGGTATATGCGATTAAACTTAATTTATGTAATATTTACAGAAAATAAATGAGTTTCTACACTCGAGTGTCTTATTAACAGCACTTATACTGTTTAAAATGTAAATTATAAAGGCTTGAAGAATAATAATAAATAAGTTTTGGAGAATACATTTTTCTAAGAGGTTAATTGAAAAGTTTACCATGTCAAAAATGAAAGAAATTATCAAGTGCTTTTAAATAATTATTTATCACGTATCAAATATACCAAAAATTAATTTCAAAAGCTATTTTGGAAAGAAAAATAATTCCCCGCGTTTTCGAAATGATTAAAGGGATCAAAATATGTTATAAAAATCGTCTTCAGTAGCATAACCTGCATGCTAAATGCCATAGAAATCTATTAAATAGTTTCGTACTGTTACAGAAAACTTCAGTTTTTTTGACTGAGGTTCTGGGCATCATCCGTTTAAAAATGGCGGACTGAAAGTGACTATGAAAACGGTGAATCTCAGTCAGTGCTGCAGAGTTAATTAACAGATCTGATTTTAAATTCAGTTTCAATAGTCTGATCACACTGATAAATTATAAAACTCAATAAAATAGTTTAAAAGTTATTTAGGAAGAAATTTTTGAAGTTTGAACGACCTCCATTTTTAAAGATTGAAGCTAGAGGTTCAAGGAAAGTTACAGTATCGAAGTTACCATTAAAATGGAGAATATCACTATCAGATTTCGTGAAAATATACTTATTAGTTTAAAAAGTTATTATTAAAGAGAACGCTCAAGAAATGGCTGCTAAATAACTGAAAAAAATACGATTTAATATATTGGATACCGAAAACATTTTTAGTTTTGCTTTCTACGCTTTCTTCAGTGGCGTAGAAAGAAACTTATCGTATCCACTGAAAATCTAGAAAGGCTGAAAAATGCTTTGAAATATTAAATTATAAATTTTTCTTAAATGTATGTAGAACAGGATATATTTACATGCATGTAAAGCTTTCATTAATGATAAGTAAATCTTAAATTTATATTTAAAAAAAAATTGCTTCAAAAATATGAATATTATATCTTTCATGAAAAACAAATGATTTCAAGTATACGGTACATAATTTTCAAAATTTCGAACAGTTGTCACAGTGGCATAACAGGGTACACATGGGATTTGATGCAGGGAGTAGTGTTTTTACTTTTTTTTATTTCTCGAGAGCCATATGGAGCTCGGGCTCGACCGTACCAGTATAAATTATACTACGCGATCGCCATCTTGTAACAGAAAAGCATAAACTTCAAAACTAGTATTCTGATAGCTTGGATAGCAAGAAATGATATTCTGAAGTTGAAATGCTCTGCATTGTTTTTGTGATAGTAACTGGCCTGACAACAGTAACGACTTAAAATCGTGTAAAACAAGTAACGACCTAAAGTCATTGTTGTAAAAACAGTGTATACTGTATCTAAAATCCTTTGAAATGAACACATACTTCGATGCAAACAGTTTCAGAGAGATTTATTTTTTTTAATGTTTCGAATTATCACTATTTTTGCTACCAACAACCGCCATATTGGAACGCTATTACATAGATATTCAAAAATTATTATTTCTATATTTGAACGATACGGAAATACATACTGAAATTTGAAAAATTACTGTTATTGTTATTTGATCTCCAGACATCGAATGACGGATGAACATAGGCGATTTATTTTTATCGTAAAAAAACAACAACAACATAATTTGGGAATTTAAACTTTCAGAGAATGGTATATTCTTTTATGTTAAGAAAAACAATTTCGGATGAAAACTGTCGAAAAAAAGTAATAATAAAAGTTAATATTTTAAAACAATTTTGACAGAATTTAAGTAAAAGCGAAAATTTCCAAGAAATACCAACTTCCTATTCTCATTTTCTGAAAACTGATGTCGTACCTTTGAGGAATTTTCTCATATTTTAAATTTTAAATGATCGAAATTTAACACGTTATTCCAGAATTCCTCATTTTAATTTGAAATTTCAATTCTTCAAATTACTTTCGAATAAAATAATCTACATCTACAAATAATATGATATATAATCGAGAGAGAAATTTTGAAGAATAATCTAAAAAAAATATCGATTTTCTTTTTAGAGTATTAGACAAACGATTAATTTTAGATTATCTCGATTATTTAAAAAGTCGTTAAGTCTTTTCTTTTTTTTCACTTAATTATTAGATTAGCTGAGAAATTTCGCAATTTTCGTTTCAGGAAACTTTACATCTTGTCTCGTTCTATTCGTATCAAAAATTGGCGTGATAGATACACGTGTCGTCGCAACACGACGACGTCGCGCGTCAAGGTCACCTTGTCAGGTTAACTACGGGCTTGTGCAGCCGCTTTACCTTTGCTATTAATACTTGACTCGCTCGGTAGCTCCACTTTACTAATGATCATTTGAATAATGGCATCGTAATAAGCTCTCTCTACTTACCATTAGTATAGGGTTTCTCTAAACACAAAACTGATGGGTGTTTCGGCTACAGTTACTGAAGTACTTTCGTGGTCTTTAGCTTTACAGAAACTTTGATAATTGCGTTTTTTTGATCGTGTTTTTTATTTGAGACGTGGATCAGTAACGACATATTGAATCCAAACATTCGTTCGGTATTAATAACAGCCCTAAACAACAAAATACTACTGTTAAGTAGTCACTAACTATTTTATTATGAGGATCATCTTTCTATAATTCATTTCATTAATTAGATTAACGATCATGATCAATAGTTTCTATCAAATAATTAGTTTATAAAGTTTTTTTGCTCATTATACAATTAAGTTAAAGTTATAATTTTTACAAGATTGGATTTAATAAAGTTAAGTAATTGGAGAGACAAAAAAAAAAAAAGCAATTACACTTAAAAAAAAGTTTATATTTTTAGATCTTTCTTCCATAAAATGTATTAAAACAATTTTATTAGATTAATAACGTTCTAACCATAAATTGGATTAAGTAACTATTTATAATCGACAGAAAGAAAACTGTTCAAACTTATTTACCAACTGTATTCATTCATCAAGTGCGAGTGCTGTTTAACTATGCATTTCAGCATATCTAAACAGCTTTTGTTCTTAATTAATAAATCTATATAATAATGATTCTATTTTGGCAAATTTTAATATGTACGATTCTCTAACTCAAACACAGCAAAGAGCCAGTCAATTTAAATGTGTGCCAGATCCGAACGGTATTCAATATTAGTAAACTGAATGCATGACAAATAACTTCCATTCAACGTTGCCAACTTGACGATGGAAAAATGGTACAAAGAATTAAAGTAATAAGTTTTATTTTTGTTTAAAGCTGACAAAAAGCATTTAGAAGTTTAAATTTTTTCTGTTTTAATGCTCTCAAGATGTTAGAAACATTGATTTTTAGAAAAGAAATCATCAAGGTCAAGAGCCGAATTCTGCTTGAGAGATGCCAGTTTGCGATCCCTGCTCTAATTGATCCTAAAAATATATGCGAATTTCATTCAAATCGGGATAATATTTACGTCATTCCCTCGCCATCTGTGATCATCTCTCATACTATGTTAGTAATATTGATCCCATATCAACCATTTTCAATAAACTTGACTCTCTAGTGGGTACCAACAACAGTAATGACAAGCGAATTTCATTCAAAACAGATAATATCTATATGAAATTTCATAGAGCTTTAAGGGAATAGATCTAATTCGTATATATATGTCTAATCAGGGACGATAATATTCAAATATATATAGAAGGCCATTTAGGAAATATATGATAGTAATCTATTCAAGAATGCAAAAATGGCTACTAGATAGAATGGATAAAAGACATTTATGATTTCTTGTAAGAGAGTAGGCCTAGGGGGCTGACTGCCTCTGGGATTACTCTCTTATTCCATTTTGGAATGGAAAGGCTCAAAAAGGATCGATCTTGAAAACAGGGATGCAGAGAGAGATTCTACGAGTCTCAAGAGTCTAAAGATTGGAAATTAATAATTTTATAGAATGTTCACTTTTGATTAGAAAAATTATTATATTAGCCCAGCATGAAAAAATAAGAATAAATATTTTGAGATATTGTTCGATGCGAATCGTATGTTTTAGAAAACGGACAAAGTTTTCTGACATCATATTTTCTGATTATATTTATAATTTGTCATCGTTTTTCTTACAACTGATGTTAATTTTTTTTCGGAAATAATATTTGCATAAATTTCTATCGGAGCATTGATTAATTTATATTTCCAGTAGGAAGACGAATGTAAATACGAGTTATATTTTCAAAATTAAAATAAAATGATAAGAACTACAAAAGAGAAGACAGTCATGCAAAGTACCCCATTTATGTAAAATGGAATATTAAATTGATGAAATTCACAAATCTTTAAGTCCGTTTTTCTGTAAAATCTACTGCTCTTATCACAAAAATTATATTTCCAATGGAACTGAGCTATGCTAATATTTTCCAAATGTTACCGAATATCACATAATCTATGATTAATATTTTCTTATTTTCAGATCTCTCTCTTTCTCTCTCTTCCCTTTATTCTTACTTTTAACAGGATTCCCCTCCACGATGTAAAATTTCTTCTATAATCAAGATTGTGAATATCGGCATAACTTCAAACTTATAGATCTCCTGCGGCCAGTCCAGAAACAGCCCATCTCAGAAATTTTATAACATGAAAAGGACTCTTTCACGTTATAAAATTTCTTTAACTCTCGCAGTCGCGAATGGTTATAGGGTATAGTTATGTATTGATGCCTATATATACTGACAGCATTCTGAAGACATCAACAATACAGTGGTTTAATAATGTAAAGTAAAAAAGACAATACTTAAGCATCAACACGTTTATATCATCCATACACGATAAAAAGCATATGAATTCTTCGAGATTTTTTAAAATGAATCTATAAATAACTTAATTACAATTATAAAATGCACTAATCATAATTTAAATCTCAATATCAGAATCGAAGGTCATCCAAGGTCACGTCTAAAATAGATATTTTAATATATCAATCTTGCATATTTAGTTATGACTTTTGATATTTAATGCATTACATCTTCATTTTTATTTCTTTGTTTCATTCTTAAATCTATAGACAAAATAAAAATCGATTAATCGATCCCACGCCCCTTTCAAATCATTCGATTTTACATATTTTTGAAAGTTGAGAACGATTAAAATCGTACCATTATGACCGGCGCAGTAATGATCCGATTTTGACCAAACTTAATAAGCTCGATCCTTTAACAGATCCGGATAATATACGTGAATTTTATTCAAATCGGATAATATTTACGCCGGATATTGCCTCATCGCTTCCGAACATCTTTTCTCTTATTACGTTAGTAATATCGATCCCATATCAATCATTTTCAATAGACTCTGCTCTCTAGTGGGTACTAATAACATAAGTGAATTCCATTCAAATCGGATAATATTTACGCGAGATATCCCTGCTGACAGACATTCAAACGGGCAGATCTAATTCATATTTCTGGTTATCGACGATAAGAGTTTAATGATATCGGAAAATTTATTCAGATAATGGAGACGAAGTGAAACAATTTATTTTAATGGGAAATGATGAAGCGATATTAAATTTTAATAAAAGGGCATTATATCTTGCTTTACGCAATTAAACGTTTCTTAATATAAATTATATTTGTTTATTTAATAAAATTAAAAACAATAATAATTAAAATAGCATTTTCCTCATTAATGCCTGGAAAAAGTCGCAAACTGATTAGGAAGCATCATGCCAAGTTTAATAAAGGAAACAACTGTTACTGCCATCGAATTTTATACTCGAAAAATTAAAAAAAAATTAAATTTATTAATGAAATTAAATTTTATTTAATCAAATATGGTAAAATGAAATATAACCTCTATTTTAATTAATAATTATTTGTATTTTATTAATTGTTTCAGTTGGCAACACGAGTTGTTGGTCGCCATGTTTTTTGCTTTTTTTTTTTTTGGGATGGAATGAACTTTTTCTCTTTGAGGTTTGTTATTAATATATGTCAGTCGGTAGATTTGGAAAGACGACGGCGTCATCACATATATATAATTCTATTTTAAATTAAAATCATCGATCCAAAAATAAATCATCAGAATAATTAAAAATAATATGATAATTCTTAAACATTAGTATCTTCGTGCCTTCAGAAAATTTGCAAATCTTTCGTGATTCAGGAAATTTGTTTTATGCCAACACAATAAAATAACATATTTATAACAAAATAGCGCTTTTTAGGGAACAAAAATAACGATAAATTTGGAGGAAAACTGAAAAGATTTGTTTTTGTTTACATTTTCGAAAGTTTTATGGACTATTAAGTGAGAAATGTCTCGAAAGAAACTAAACACATTAAAATGCGATAGAAAATTACTTGTATTTATAGTGTTAGCCTACTGTTGCAGAGAATTCCTTTTATAAAAATAATTCTGGAGGATATTTTCATCGATTTAGAAGAGATGGAGGCAGCATTTTCTATACAATATGAGGGTTGCTGACATAAACCACTCTGAAGGAGATTCTCCTGTCCTGTGTCTGATAATGGACACGATAAGAAGAGTGAACAGCGTATTGTTCTCTTCGCTCTCTTCTTTTATAGGAACCGCATTATACTGTGATTCTTTCAGCTACAAATTGGAAAAACTGATTTAATTTTTATCTCCACGTAGCTGAAAGCTTGGACGTCTTAAACAGTTGATTTAAAGCTTAATTTCTTATAACTTCTGGAAGCATCCACTTTTTGTTCTATTATTGATCAAAAATAAGAGCGATTGCACCTGGACTAGTTTCCTTTTTTTGTAGATATAGCATCCCAGTTTGTTAAAACAATTCAAAGTTGAGCTTTTTATATATTTATTGAGTTAGTAAGTACATAATTTAATCAATTCTCATTTTTTTCTGCTGTAATTCTGGAGAATTTAAAAATGTATAGCAATTTAAACCTTATTCTTCTATACATTTTACACGCTCTTGAGAATATCGAGATAAAATGGGCATTAAAAAAACTTATAGCAGTAATGCATCCATTAATGGAATAAATAGCCGAACAGCTAAACTTCCGTTCTAAAGATCGAATAAAAAAAAAGAAAAAAAAATGTGAGAAAACTTTATTTGCTGGATAACGGGCAATGATTCAATATGTCAAAAGTAGTAGGCCAAACCATAATCAATACAGAAAGTATGGTCGAGCAATGTAAACAGTAGTAGATGTGGAGTTTAACATGACAAATAGAAGTAAGGTAATAACCAAGTTTGTGCAGTGAACGTATAGGATCAGTATGATGAATGGTGCAACCTAAGAAACTCGATAGGAAGAACAGAAAAAAAAAAGAAGAATCAAAAGGGGAAAATCCACAGTAAAGCGTCAAGACTTAATCTCTTTCTATTTATAAAGCATATCGCAGATTTTCCGATAATCTCTCTATATATAAATAAAATAACCGATACAAAACCATCGTATTAATATATATCGGTAAACTAATTTCATATTTATTTATTTTTTTCTTCGAATAAAATCGAACTATAAACAAACTGTATAGTTTGAATATGAAATTTCAGTCAAAATACTGTTTAAATTCACGTTTCAAATTCGGAAAGAATATCAGAAAAAATTCTTCGGACACTTCACAAGCAATACTTATTTTGATAGGAAAAAACATTAGGATATTATTTTCCAGGAAAGAATTTTCGTGATAACTTTCTGAATGCAGTGAAGACATTTTACTTATTATGTGTGTGACACTAAGGGATCTATAACAAATAAAATGGAGGAGTTAGATTATCTATAAATCATAATAATGGAAAATTCGTGACACAAAGATCATCAGATCCTGGACTTTAAAAATTCAAAACATATTGAGTAGAGTGATTTAATGGTTTCTAAAAATATGCCTGACAAATATCTGGAAGACCAAAAGAGGTTAATAAAGTTCAGGTACTCTCAGATGACAGAGTGGAAACGTACAAAAAATATATTTTCACAATGACAGGTTCAACATGAAAGTCTCAAAGAAAAAAAACTTATCATTCTGACTTTTCTAATATTTAATCGCATGCTAATTTTCTACAGTTAAGTTACTTTTATTCCATTTTTACTATATAGATTTTCGACAATTAGTAATTGTTGGTAAACAGAAATAATTTTTTTAACTTTCAACAGTTCAGCAGTTTTAGTTTTGTTGAAATTTTTAAAAATTATTTCTGTTGTTTATGAATTGGAGCTTAATGTTTATTCAAGTTTTTTTTTTTAAATTAAACTTATTTTTTTCCTGTATTTTAAATTAAATATATAAATAACAAAAAAAAGGTTTTTCATCGATTTAATAATTAAATTTTTTTTCCAGCAAATAGAAATCGTGCAACAAATAAAGTTTACATAAAATATAAAAGTAGAATAAATAAAATTGTTTAAACATTCGTCAGTTTTATCAAGAAGTAAAATAAAAATTTTCTAAAAGAAGAAGAAGAAGAAAGAAAGAAAAAAAATCCCCCAAGCAGTTGTGTAATTCTATCAAGACTCAAATTTTCTCAATAACAAAATTTAGAGATCTAATTCGAGGAAGTAAATAAGAATAATTTAAGTATAAATTCCTCTTTTAAAAATATTACAGAAAGAAACGAGAGAGAAAAAAAAAAAATAGAACTTAACGAATCCCTCAGGCATTTTATATTAAAATCATACAGGAAAGATTTAGTTGGATAGCTATATTTTTAACACGTTAAATAAGGAAATTATACAGTTAAAAGTAGAAAAAAATTAAATTTATCATCTTGTATAGGCAATGCAAGAACGACTTGATAACTCATGACACCTAAAAGTTCTTCTTAACGAATTGCTAGAGATATAGAATTCATTCATGCCCAAATTACGCGAAATTTTTAAAGTTTTGTTGCAAAACCAAGTGTTTTTTTTATTGTAGCGGTTGTTATGCAAAATCAAATTTAAATAACTACAGTTGCTGGTTATTTAAACCAAACTGAGTTTAAATAAAACCAAGTAACTGTTTTTATTTAAACCTTTAAATAAAGCCAACAGTACTTGGTTTAAATAACAACAGTTACAAACTATTTAAAATTGTTTATTAAATCCAAGGGTAACTTGGTTTAATAATTAATAATTATCATTAAAGTAATTGTTGTTATTAAACCAAACTCGGCTTTGCATCGCGACAATTAGTAAAACAATAACTACGGTGGAATATTTTAACTGATAGTTAACAGAATTGACAGTTATGAAGGAGATTTGTAATCGACGTTATAAAACAATTGTGTCAGTTAACGGGCAATTTCGTTATAACGACATGGAATACAAAAACTAGCGATTGGCACGATGCTAAAAATAACATTTGCGATTGATAACGCTGCTGGAATTAATAACATTTACGTGAAAATTACAGTCCAGGCCGATAATAACTACCAAAATTAGACGCAGTCAATAGGCAGAACACTAATAACCTAGTGTTGCCAATGGCAGATGCGCTACAAAAACTAATGACTAATTATTGCCTGTAGTACCGAAAGAAAAAGAAAAAAAAAAAAAACACTTATACCAAAATTAAAATCTGGAAGAATCACGAAAATCATTCCAAAAGCCATCATTCATGTCATAAAAATTCATACCTTATCTATATGGTAATAATAAAAGTCCAGTATTAAAGAACCAATAATTATTAAAATCCTTATTAATATTTATACCGTAGTTAACTTCTGAACTTTTCTATGGACATTCTAATGGTTGCTGTCACGTGGAAAATATTGTTTAATGGAATTAGAAATTATCTAGATATCCACAAACATTCCAAAGGCACGAATGAATTAATTATGATTTGTATTGACGTCAACTTTGCTTGACTCGAATTAAATTGGAATCGACCGAGATTTAATGCACTTCACCACCAACGCTTGTTACGCATTTATCGTCGCGACAAACTCGATTTATTTTATAATAGCGAATTAAATTAATGTTATGAGCAGTATCACTTCGATGATACTTTGTGTCCTCTAGTTTTGCAAAGAACAGAGAGACAGCCAGTAGTGGTTAATCTCGAGAACACTTATTTAGTTGTAAACGGTGATCTAAAATCGCATGATGCAAGCGAGCTCACATGAAAGCGCCGTTCACCATTACAAATTATAATAAAAACAAATAATTCAGAATAAATATGTATAAGCTATAAATCAATACTGGCATCTTCCTCCTGCGAATTTATTCATTGAATTCAGCATTTCTACCATTGCTGAAGTTTTTCTTTGAAATTCTATTTATTGCTGGTTGCATAAGTTCTGAACGTTTTCAAATATGCGTCATTCGAACTAAAATTTTAAATCATAGAGTACTAGGCCTGGAAAATGGGGATGACGAGAGATTAAACCATGTTTATGATTAAAGAAACGATGAAGTAATCAGTACCGCCTATGCAATCTGTTTAATAATATTGGCAGTGGCGGATCTGCAGCTATTGAGGCCCGGGGCGGATGTGTCTGCCTGGGGCCTCCCTAATTGGAATGATCACCATACAAAATGTCGACGACGTTCTATCGTGTTCTATGAGATTCGATTACATTCTATGGGAGTGTTTTGTGCCTAAAAGGGTAACTCGGTTATTTTAAGTCCTAGAGGATTAAGACTTCCACAATCCCTCTGGGGGTTGTTTTTGGCACCCTCAAAGGTGTGTTGCCAAATTGTGCAACTTTTCCTTAAATGTAAGGAAAATTTTATTAAACTTGTTTAGTTTGTAACAGTATTTTGACACACGCTTACCCACCCACTTTCTGCACATAGAGTCGTATCTATCACCCGGCTGAGGGCGGGCGCATAGCTAGAGGGTGAAAAACTGCTCATATCTTATAAAATTATAGCATCAGCGCTTCTAACATAAACTTTTAAACATAAACACGGC
>WUQG02432547.1:0-14195 GCA_011317285.2 Androctonus mauritanicus | reverse complement strand
AAGTGTTCAACGTGATCTTACAATAATAGAAGCATATTTTTCAAAATTAATTAATTAAATTGCAGCACTTGAAACAGTTGGAATGACTCTGCACAAAGCGCTGGAAGTGGTTTTTTTAATTAAATAAATTAAAAAAGTTAAATAAATTATATACATCTCGAAATCAGAAATCTGCCAATGACTTGGTAGTCTAACCAGTTAAGGATTCAGGACAGTAACCCAAAGTTCCTGGTTCGACTCCAGGCCAAGGCAAATTTTTAATTTCAGGAAATTAATAAAATTACTAGTTGAATTATTAAATAACAGATGGCACCACCTTAGCCTAAATTTAAAAATAATTAATTATTAATCCAATAGATAGTGGCACCATAGTATAAATTAATTAATAATTATTAATTTGGCAGTTAGTACAAAAATTAATCACTAGGGGAGTTTGTGCTAGTTCTAGGATTATTTGGATCATGTAATCCCCTAAGTAAATGATGAATTAAGATCATGTATATATGTTTATCTCTTATAATTTAGAAATTTCTTATTATTCCTTTTTTAAATTATTTGCTAAATTATAAAATTAAGTATGCCATAGAAAGATTCACAAGTAAGGGATAGTTGTTTGTACTTAAAAAGTTTAACTAGTGAAAGAAGGAACTGAGAAGAATATAGGAAAGTAAAAGATTAAAAAGATGAAAATCCTATTAGAAGAAAGTGTGATAGAACATTAAAGGAAAGAAATGTACTTTAATCATTTTTAACAACAAGCAGGTCAAATAAAATTCTACTCCTATATCTTTATATATACATACATATACAGAAAGATAAATAAATTGATTCTCTATATAAAAAGATTCTTTGTCATTATCATCATTATTATTAAACAACACAAACCACAAACCTCTCCATCAGTAGAAGGTTCTACACCTGAATAATGAGAATCACATACAACATCATTTATGTGTTGACGAGGCCCAAGAGGAACTCCAGGAAAAGACTCTGCACAATCATATGCATAATATTGATAAACCTAAAAATATAGATAATTAAATTAATGAAAATAAATTTAAGAAAATAATATATTTCTGTAAATTTTTAAAAATTATGGATTAATTTACATAAAACAAAAATATAAAATAATTTATATATACAGATAATCCTTGACTTATCCTTAAAGAGTTCTCTTGAACCAAACCCCATCATAAGCCATCAGTAACGGGGGTTAGGTTTGAGCTCTATGAGAAGTCAAAGCAGTCATGTTATAAATACACAAAATTTGTGGATTGCTTACTACTAATGTCTACTAGAACAATATACATTATCTTAATAAATGTAGAGAACACAAAACTACAAGAACGAGAAAAAAGGACATTTGCCATATATCAGATCATTGGGTCTAAGACTTGAACCATTAAATTGCATTGAACAATCACAAAATTTATTGATTACATCACATTCATAAGTCCAAGTGATTATAAAGTCAAGATGTAATAACTTGAGGACTACCTGTAATATATTCCTCTAATTATGATTATGATCATAAATTATGAACTTTTGTATACATGAATATGCCATTTATTTTCAATTTGAAAAATATAATATCTAGTTTTATCATAAATTTAAGTATTTAAAATGTTATTGCAGAATTTCAAGAGGACAGATTTTTCTATCAAAAAAAGTTCACTTTATAAATCAGGCATTTATTTTAGATACCATTAATAACATTTGTTACACAATACAATATAGAGTATGTTTAATATCTTTGAGTTTTGTTTAACAATATATTTCGAGTTAAAAATTTTTATGATAAACTTAACTTCTAAACAAACTTCAAAAGTGCAAGTTTTTATAAAAACAAAATAAATATACTTTTCGTGTATATTTGTATTTTTGAAGTTTATTCATAAAAATTTATAATTTTGAAATACATTGTTAAACAAAACTCAGACATATTAAACATATTATGCACTTAACTCTCAATTTATACAGTACTTGAATTTCATGATTTTAGTTTAACACAATTGAAAAACTGATACCAAATTTTGTTTTACATAGTACAATTTTAGTTTAATATGGTTTAAATACATCAACAACAACAAAGATTAGCATAGTAACATTCCAAACTATGGACAATAATGAATTACCTATTCCATCAGTATTGGTTAGCAACATCTATGTATACTGTACAATACAATGTACTGTATACATGATCTTTAATTTTTATATAATATTCAATTATTAGAATTGTTAATTAACATATACAGTAATTTATAAATGAAAAATATAAAAAATTATCAATCATGTTGAACTTTAAATAAATTCTTTCCTTGACATTGATCCAAACATGGATTGCAACTTAAGATTTGGAAGGGGATTATGAAACTTCTTAATTCAATATGAAGGGATTTATAAGGGACATTCATAATCTCTTCATATTGAGTTAAGGAGTTAAAATAAAAAGCAAGCATTGATGATATATTTTGTTGAACCAATTCTAAAAATTTCTTTAGAAGATGAATTAAAAAAATCAGAAATATAGAAAATTAGTGCCAGTATTAGTGATTTTGAATTGAGAAAGAAGACCTTCAATATTAACAATAAAGAAGAAACAGAATAAATTTGTTCTCATACATTTTGAATGATTTGTATCTTTATTCTTAAATTTTTGTTGTATATCTGTATAAAATCAGTGTTAATTTATTTTAAATAAAATGCAAATTATTTAATTGAATGTTATGGAACCTATGCCTTGATTTTCTATACAAATATTAGTCTTGATTTACACTATTTTGATTTACATGGTACTTTTGCAGAATCAATCTATAATGTAAATCAAGGGTTAGGTATAGATTGTATTGTGTAATGAATGTTATTAATAGCATCTTATATAAATAAATCTAAAATAAATACTTGATTAAAATGTGAACTTTTGTTTGATAGAAATCTGCTCTCTTGAAATTCTCGTACAAATTAATTTTTTTTAAGTCAATTAGTTTCTGGTTTTCTGCATTCTAACAAATAGTTATTAAACTTAATAAACTTAAATATTGTATATAATCTTAATAAACTTAAATATTGTATATAATCTTTCACTTATAAGATAAACATATATAAAATGATAAGCACTAAGTTTCAAATCAAAAAAATATTGATAGATCTATTGACAGATACATGCAAATTATTTCTACCACATCTATGATTTCGCAACAAGTCGAAACTCACTTACATCCAACTGAATATCATAAAGTGAATGAACCCTTAAAGAGGCATTAAAAAGGAATAACAAAATTTTACCATACAGTCAGCTGCATACTACTTTTCACACTTTAAAAAACATTAAACCACCAATATCACCAACGAGCTGGTGCATACATCATTCGTATCTATAATAAAGATTTAGATAGATAAGAAATGTATATTAGAAGTACAGTAAGATCCCTAAATACCCAATTAAGGGAGCACAAACAGTATAGAAAAGGCAGCCATTAACATAGTGTATGCCAAGCATTTCTACTAGTACAATGTCAACATAGAATGGAATCAGGCATGAGTCATCAGAACAGTAAATAAAGTAGAGGACATTAGAATGGCCGAGGCCATTACTATTAAACAATATAAGAAATCCTATGTCATAAATGACAATCCTTCCATTAACAGACCACCTCAATGGCTTATATAATCTTGGTACATAACAAATCTACAATGACCACTAATTTTATTTATTGCACTTGACAATTTTATAGCTTATTTAATATTAATGTTTCTATTTAATATATATGTAAACTTAATAATTGTAGTTAATTTTTTCCTAACCTAACCTAGTTTTCAAATTTAAACATTTAAATTTGAAAACTATTCTACACTTTATGTTAAAAAACATTCTGTATTCTGTTTTTTTGTGTTGTAGATGACTTCTTTAAGTTGAAAGTATTCCAAAAACATAATAAATTATTTTTTCCATTTGAAACTTAGTGATTATTATTTTATGTGCGCTAAATAAATTTATCATAAAAATTCACTTATTGGAACAAAATTAGAATAAACTTATCTTTAATGATGCATAAAAGTACTTTTGGATACAGTAGAACCCCATTTATATGCTTTTGAGGGGGGTTATGTACAAGTGAGATTAATGTTAAAATGAAATTTTTTATTTTAACTTTAAATATTGAAAAAATACATTAAAACTTAAAATTAAAAAAAGTTAAACTACATAGTGTATTACATATGTTTTTCCATACATTAAAACTTAAAATTAAGAAGTTTAATTAACGATGATGGGCAAATACAGTTATTTTGGCATAACGAAAGAATCAATTGCAGCTTGTTATTTGAAGGCAATACTACATTCATAGATTAAGCCTTCATATGCAACTACTGTACACATCTTGTGATCAATAATGTTTTTTGATCTTATATAACATTGTATTACTTCCAGTGCACTAAGTGCTTCTGCCAGACTGGGAGGGTCCACAGATTCACCATCTGATACTTCAGATTCCCCTGAATTATTACTTTCAGCTGATGGTGGCACAACTTCCATAATTATATCATCATCACTCTGTCCACAACATACGGCAACATTAGCATCACAATCAACAAAACTAACAAAATCAATTCCCCCTGAAATGCATGCCCAGTCAATGTCTTCTGATACATCAAGTAATGCATCATCTTCAACACTTTCTAACCCAGCTTCAGTTTCATCTTTTATAATGGCAGCTCTTTGGAAGCACTTATATATTATCTCTGGCTGCAATTGATCCCAATCAATTTGTATGAACTACATTGCCTAAATACAAATAGAAAAGAAATGAAAATGCACAGTAATTTCACTCATTACATATGTAGATGATGACCAAAACATAACTGTACTGTCACTAATTGTAGAGTTAGGATACTGTATGTATATCCTAACTCTACAATGAATTTTTTGGCTTACCTATATCATGTCCAGTTTAGGATCTTCCTTCCCACTATCAAGATATGCAATAACATGTTGAACCAGCATCTTCCTATATTTTGCTTTTGTAGCAGCAAAAGCAAAATATAGGAAGATGCTGGAGCAGCAATGTGCTAAGTCCAGAGGTTGAAGATAGCTTAAACAATTTGCTGGAAAAAATACCAGCACTATGTTGCTGAGTTGTACAGTCAGAGGGTGAGCTGAAAAGTTGTCCAGAAGGAAAAGTATGTTCCTCTTCTCATGATGCATGCAAGTATTGAGCTTTACCAGCTGTTTCTTGAATATATTTCCATTCATCCATGCCTTCTTGTTTGATTCATGGTCAGTGGGATATGATTTTGTTCCCTTGAAACATTGAGGTTTCTGTGATTTCCCTATCACCAGCAGTTGGAGTTTATCAGAGCCATCTGCATTTCTGATAGAGAGTACTGTCACTCTTTGCTTGCTTCTCTTTCCTCCAAAGCAGGGGTCCCCTTTAAATGCTAATGTTTTGTCAGGTAACAAGTTAAAAAACAGTCCAGTCTTGTCCATATTGTAGATGTCTTTTCATATTGTACTTTGCAATTATTGTCAGACGATCATGCTGCTTCCAACATTCTACAGTGGCTTTATCCATGCTGTTAGCTTCACCACAAACTCTGCATCCCGTAATGCTGCATCTTACTTTAAAGCAGTGTAACCACCCAGAAGAAGCAAGGAAATTCTCAATATTTAGTTTTTTTGCAAATTCTAATGCTTTTTCTTTCAGTACTCTTCCACATTAGTTGCATGCTCCTGTTGAAACCACATCAACATGCATGCTTTCAAGTCTGCGAACTTTCCATCTTGAATATGCATACACTTCTCACTACTTGGCCCAGCTTTCGAAGACTAGATCTTATCTTTGATTCCTGGGCCAATATGGTAGTTAAGATGGAGTATAGGATTTTGAGATGTTTCACAATGCTCGCTTTAGTTTCACTAGGACATCGATGCACCTCTTCAATTATTTGTATTTTCTCCTCATTGGAAAAACATCTCCTTTTACTTTGTGATGGATTCATCATTTTAACATGTACAAAGAACAGAAACTCTTCTACAGTAGATTGTATAGTAGTGTACTATATTGTTCACCTCTTGCAAAAACACTACTACTTTCATTCACTATAATGTCCAAACTGTAACTTACACTACAGTATCTGTCTGTGAAAAATACCTGTATTGTAGAATGAATTACAAAAGTAAAATCAAAACTGAAGCTTCTGAAGTGAATGAGTCCAAACGTGAAAGGGAGAGTCAGAGTCGGTAGAAAGACTCATGGGATAAGTATTGATTTTACTTTTATATTCATTCTACTTTCTATTTCATATGGTAATGTAGTATACAATATAACAAATTGTTCCTTTGTTGAAAAAGTTTTGCAAAGATTTCTTGGATTTTATGTATAAGTGCAACGAAATGACTCTGAGGGAATAAAAATAATAGCATACAAATGCAAAAATTTGTAAATGGAAAATGTGCAAGTGGGATGATTTTACATGCAATATTGAAAGTGTGTACAAAAACACAACATACAAGTGTGAAAAACCTAGAAGTAAGAAACATATAAGCAGGATTCTACTGTATAAATAATGAAGTAATTGATACATATTAAGAGGCAGGTTTTAAATCAATGTGATTATAAATACAGTATTTACAATCAGATATTTCAAACTAAACCCAATCACGAGTCAAGGACTATCTATTTTTGAATTATTATTTAACATTATCATATCATGTTTCTTTTTTTGGGGTGCATTCAAATAATAATAATAATCTTCAAAATGATATAATTTATTGATATACAAAATTTAGTTCAATTTAAAAATTAATACATATAGCCATATTACAGTGAAACTCTCAAAATAATTTTTATGTGGCTGATCAATTTAAACTTTTTTGAGTATATACACCAGCTCTCCACCATAACATTTTAAAAATTAATTCATTTTTTGTTAGTTTGTTTAAAATATGGAATGTATTTTTATGAATTTCTATACATAAAAGGAATGCCAATGATAATGGAATATAAACAAAGGGTGATAAATGTTCAAACAGACTGCACAACAACACAAAACTATAATTAATATACTCAGAAGCTCTCTAGCAGTCAAAAGATTTTATTCAGAAACGTTTTCAACGCTCTCGGCATCTGAGAGCGTTGAAAACATTTCTGAATAAAATCTTTTGACTGCTAGAGGGCTTCTGAGTATATTAATTATAGTATTGTAACACACATTATTCTAAAACATATTTATTATAATATCAATATATTGTAACAAAAACTAACCAATTATTAATTAATAATTCATATTTTACTTCTTGTTGTGAAATAAAAATAATGATAAACAGCACTGATCAGGAACATTTTTGATCTACTCCTGAGATCTTTTTTATCTATGCTACTGACACATCACAACAGCAGCCAAAGTGGCAGCTGTTCTCATCAATGCTGTTTATTTTTATTAAGTTGTAACTTAAAAATATCTAAATATAACCTAAACTGACAAAATTAAAATACAAATATCCAGAAAAACAAAAGTACACAATATACAGTATTAAAGACAAAATAATAATATCCCAGTATATCACAATAATTTTTTTAATGCACTGCATTATAATTTTTCTAAATGAAACTAATTACTTTGCCAAATTATATCCCTTGATAAACTTAATGGAAATTTTTGAAGTTTGGATTCATTCATTCTATTATTGCTTGGGGATGACATTTATTATATCATATATAATAAATGTTATCCCCAAGCAATAATATAGGCCTATCATATATTATTTAAAAAATTAAAAATATTTATAACTTTTGTTAATGATTAGCTTTTTTAATGATACTACAATTATTTTATTTTAATATGATTTTTATGTTTCAAAATATGTTGTTTTAAATTTTTGTTATTTAAATTAAAAATGTTCCATTTTGGAACTGTAACTAAATTGTACAATCGTTAAATACTGCCAAAATAATAAGTTGAAAAATGTTTCCATCTTACATTATTAATGTTTTTCTTATTCAATGCTGTTATTTGATATGTAAATAGGAAAGAACGTTATAATGGAAAAAATTCGAATTTTATAAAATTTAGTTATTACATACTATAACGTCTGATTAATTATTTTCTATTTTGATTTTAAAATATCTTTTTGTTAATCTTGATGGAAAACAAAACGTAAACAATCTAATACGTACATGAGATCTATGACCTCTTAAATTATAGTTAGCTCTGGTAGGTAGCTCATCTGACTTCCGCTGACAACGACAAGTTGTCAAAGTAATGCCGACAACACCTCGCACGTTGCCAGTTGCCAACCATCCATCTTCAAAATATGCCGGTCCTTTCAGCATCCACCAATCGGCTTTCCGAGATAAATCTTCAGATATTCTGCCCATCCATGTTAATGAAAGGACAGTGCAGTCGGTACAATTATTTGTATTTCTCTCAAAATGAACGAATATTGACATTTTAAATTAAGCCTAATCTTAGGGTTAAGTGGTAGGCTTAAAAAGTATTAATTTAAAAGGAAAGAAACCATGATTTCTACCGTGATTAATTAAATGTACCATCTTTTAAAATATTCCAATAATTATGATATGTACTTAAATTTCTTTGAATTATAAGATTTTTAAATATTCCATTCATTAAAATCAAGTTCAACTTCTATTGCACAAACCGGAAGATGCCAGCACACTCTATCCATTGAATTTCTTGGTCGATTTCGATCAACACTGTCTTGTTGACAATTTGTTTCTCTAGCAGGATTCGGACGTTATAGTTGAGGCAGCTCCGTTCGTCGATGGAATAAATATTGTTTGGTGACTCTAATGGCTTTGTTGACCGTTGGGAAATTCCTGTTTTCCAAAAATTCTCTCATATTCAGTGGCATCTGAGAGATCATGCATTGAATTATTTCACTATGCCAAGACTTTGTTAATAAACATTATAATTTTCTGAACTTAAAAGAATTAGAATTATCCTTAGATGCTGATAATGAAGATTTAACATAGCCAAAAGAATATTTACTAGCAGACTTACAAAAGTCCAGCAGTTGATCAGACGTTAATATAAGTGAAGGAAAAAAGTTGGTAAAAATATTCTTTGATCTTCATTAATCAGTTCAGGTTTATTATTATAGTGGATCATACCATAGACACAAAAGATGCACAATATGTTGCAAGAAAACTATATCAATTCTCATTTGCTAAATTAGAGAAGATAAACCAATAAATAAAAGAAATGAAACAAGACTGCATCATAGAACCCTCAAAATCTCTCAATAGTATATTGTTAATTATTCTGTTACTATAAATTAAGGAACAAACAGGAAAATGGTTATAATTTTTAAAAAGCAACTGGATATGCACATAATTAATGTACAAGGTGATCACAGTTAAAGAGAATGTATTCGGAATTCTCTGTAGAAAGAGCTATTGGACAGATCTCAATTAAATGGTATACAAACTTTTCCTAAATATGTGATTTTGATTTTCAAAAAAAAACAATTAATTTAAAATTCAGCCAATAGAGTAAAATTTGGCATTGTTGTCCCCTTAATTTGCATATTATATAGGTTATCTAACAAATTTTGGGTATATAAAGGAATTAAGAAACAAAGTGAAATACAGATAGTTCTTGGTTTAAAAGTTCTTGCTTAACCAATTCCCAAATTTACAACTTTTTCAAATATGAAGCATCAAAAAAGTTGAAAATATGAACTTTAACTGCAATAAGTAAATGCTAAACATTCATAAAAAGGCATTTCAAACCACATATATAGTTATACAATTGAATTTATAGCAAATCTCTTTGTTACAAAATCATAAAAATTAAAATAATGGCCAAAAAGCAGAAATAACATGCTTTCTGATTTTACTAGCATATTACATAACTTCCATTCCTGGTTTCTGCCCAAGGTAGTAGTTCATTTGTATAAAAGATCTGTTAAACCTATCTGTTAAAGAATTTTTATTTTTCATTATTATTATTTATATTTATATGACACAAATAATTTCTTTATTATAATAATTTATTTGATTTTAAAGACTATCTTTCTATTTCTTTAGAAAAATAAATCATTATTTAATCATAACTATTGAGTTTGTTGGCTTTTACTTAATTTTATTTTAGTGAAATTGCATTGCTGAGAAAGGAACTCCTGATTTTAGCATTATGTCTATGGGAAATTAATTCTTGGTTTATGAATTCTTACTTTATGAACAATTTTCAGGTCTGAATTACTTGTAAAAATGGAAACTACTTGTAATTTTATTTCAATTTACAGATGTGGAATATGAAATTGAAAATTAAATCATAGATACAATTCTGTGTGTCCTCCATCTCCATGTTTTAAAAATTGCATTTGATAAATAACACATTTGATAATAGAACACAACTGACCCAAGTGGAATTGTCTCACATGTTGTGAAATTCTGTCTTTTAAGACAGTTAAATTGGAAACATTGCCTTAATAAATGAGGCTCTTTAAGTGTCCCCATATTTCTTATTATATAAATATTATAATAATTATAAATTTCTATAAAAATAAAAATAATAATAATAATAATAATAATAATAATTTTATAGATTCAGTAGAAAAATTTTTATTATTTCAGTGGAAAATTATACTTTAATAATTACCAAAGTTGTTTCACACTGTATGTATATTTTTAATTATTTATATTAAATAGCATTTAAAATTAATTTATTAAAAATTTTAATTGATATT
This sequence comes from Androctonus mauritanicus, assembly GCA_011317285.2. Classification (NCBI taxonomy): domain Eukaryota; kingdom Metazoa; phylum Arthropoda; class Arachnida; order Scorpiones; family Buthidae; genus Androctonus; species Androctonus mauritanicus. The sequence goes on along the minus strand of WUQG02432547.1, from coordinate 3,487 downwards.
TTAATTAAAATTTTTTAATCTCAGTTTTAATATAAATATTTAGTAATGGACATAATTGTTTACCAAGTGAATTATATAAATTACCAGCACTATCAAAGCAGAAAAAGATTGAAGATGCTATAATATATTCTGGGCCTGTGGTAAGAATTTCAAAAGCTTTTTAGATTTTTCTTCTGAATAAATTTCTTTAGTTTCTTCAGAATAATCTAGTAAACCTATTATTCTCAATTACATTAGAAAAATTCTTGATTATTTTTATTTTTACTTATTATTATGATTGAATCTAAAATAATTTTTCACTTAAAAATCAAAATTTTTTGCAATATTGTTCTTTGTATTGAGGATGGAATATACTGTTTTTGAATAAGTAACAAATCACCAATTAATATTCTACTATATTTTTTTATTAAATATTTATTAGAAAACATTTATATTGATATGTTAAATAAAAAAATAATGCCTAATGAAAATCCTGCTTGAGTATCTTGAAGAGTATATTCATATATTTTAGTTATTCTGTTTTGTAAAATTTTTATAAAAATTTTATGTGTGTAGCTTAGTAGATTTATAAATCTATATCACTTTTCATCTCACTTTCTGTTTCTTTTATCACCCTTTTTGTAGATAGAGATATCTTTCCAGTGATTCAGTCCTTAGAAATTTCGCATATTTTAAGGATTCTATTAAACAGACTAGTAAAATAATTAACAGTTGTATCTTCACCCGATTTCCAGAATTCACCTTATAAAGTTTCTATTCCAGAGCCTTATTTGGCCATAATTGCTTCATGAAATTAACAATTTCTTCAAGTAAAATTTCCAAACTATTGTTTATTAGAAATGGTTGTGTGGTAAAATTATTAATTTTATCTTCTTAAAAACAATTTTGTAGTGTTCAGTCGATGTTTTTATGTATTCTGTATTTCCAGTAAAATTATTTTGAGAAGTTTGCATAAGAAGTGGTTTATTATGATATTCACAAGTAAGTTCTTTGTGTTGAAAAGAATTTGAAGTTGTTTCTGTTGGATGTATCTTGGCAGATGCCTGCTTTTCTGTCTAGCTAATCCTATTTGGCCTTTCTGCTTTATTTTATCTATTTAATATTTTAATTGTTTATATTTGGTCTTATTTTTTTCAGAATTATTTTTGTTCATTAAATTTTCTTTTTCTTCACTTTTTTTCTAAGATTTATTGTGTTATCCAATCTTTATTTATCTTCACTTTTATTCCCAAGGTTTGTTTTGCTGAATTTAAGATGGCTTCCTTATCTTTATTCCACATTTCTTTCACATCTTCCATATTATCTGCTTTAGGTTTGATAATTTTGTTTTTACAAGGTTCATATAGTCTCTATGAATGTTATTGTTTTTGGTGGTTTTGCAGGTTATAATGTTTTTTGATATTGTTCTTTGGGTTGAGGATGGGGATTTTGTTTTAATCTTGTCAGAAAGTGGTTCATGTCTAGATCAATGCTTCTCATTGTTTTTACATTATTTATTAAGGTCTTTCATTTATTTTTATTATGATATAGTCTATACAGTTTTTGTATTATTGTCTGGGAGATCCAAATATATTTGTTAGGTCTATGGAAAAAGACTATGTTACCTATTGTCAAGTTGTTTTCTTTACAAAAGTATAGGAATTGTTCTCTTTTGTTTCTCTCACCAATTCTGAACTTTCCTAAAATAGCTTTCATATCTTTGGAATGTTGCCCTATTTTTGTATTAGTCTCCCATCAGGATTAAAATATCTCTGATTTATTTGATTTATTTCAGTTTGTAGTGAGTCATTAAAGGTTTCTATTTTTTCATCATTGTGGCTCATGTCTGGTGCATAAACCTGAAAAATTGTTATGTGAACTCTTTGTTCTTTCCTTTAAGTCTTGGTGATATATTCGTCAGTTAATGAGTTGATAAGATTTTTGTTAACTAATAAAGCAATCCCTTCAAGGTGATGACCATCTCTCCTTCCAGCATAAAAAAACTTTACCTTCTGGTAGTGTGAGGCTGCCCTCATCACACACTAGTGAGTCTCAGAGAGGCCAACAATGTCCCATTTTATTAATTTAAGATTTTCTTGTAGTAATTTAAGTTTACCAATTTTGAATAGGAATCTAATATTGATTGTTGTAATATATCTAATCTGTTTGGTTGACCACACAGCATTTTTTTGCTTTAAGTGGTTGTGACCAAGTGTGTCAGCTGTCCCATACAAAGTAGAATTGTTTCTTTCTCTATATTGCACTATCATGGGGGTTATTGACAGGATAATTTAGCCAATTTGCTAATCCTCTGCTATATTTGCTGGTCATGTTGGAATGATCTTCATGCTTTGTATGATTCTGCCAGTAGTATAGACTCCCAATGTACTTCACCCATTCCACCCAGGGATGCTCCTTTGCCATAGTGAGGCTACTAAGCAGGACTTGAAAGGGTAAAACTCATGTATAACTTAAAAATTCTCAGAAAAAAGTAAAACAAATATAAATATTAATTATTTTTTTAATAATGATAATTCCAAATCCAATTTCAAAATTTACATTAATAGCTAAATATTGAGTAACTCCCAAAAATGTTAAAATGGTGCTGTTTATTTTTTGATGATAAGTTACAATAGTTTTGAAATAGTTCAAATTTCACAGTTGGAAAATTAAATCATAACAACACTCAAGCTTAAGCAAAAGATTATATATTTGCTAGATTTACTGAATATTGGCTTTGTTAAGCAGAAAAATTTTGCAAAAAATCTCTCTGCTTAACAAAGCCATCTACAGTAACATCTAGCAAATTGAGTTCAAATAGAACAGACAATAATATAAATACAAAGAATATTTACAATAGAATAAAGTGAAGCAGTTAAAGAACAAATATAAAAATTATAAAAATGTATACCTAAGATAAAATAAAAGTAAAATTTAAACTAAAGAATAAATTAATTGTGAAATATATATAGGACAACATAATATGTTTATAAAGTGTCCCATGAGAGTGGGATGGCTTCAGGGGGTTGTCATTAATTACATACCAATTATTATGGTATTGTTTTATACTAAGGGCCTCAGCTAATCTAATCTCAAATATATTATTAATAGGTTGTATGATTTTAGCTCTATCCCAATAAATATCTATGTTATAGGTATCTAGTGTTTACTGCTCTGAACGGTATCATATAGTATAATGGGAAAATAAACAGCACTTTCAAGCAGTCCTAGGTTTTAAATAAACCATAAAAACTTTATTGCAAAGTAGCGCTTTCGGCTAATTAGCCATCATCAGCTTACACAGAAAACTTTTTTATTCTAAAGTTCCTTTTTCTAATTGAGAAAAACGTTAACCGAACAAGGCGGCATTCTATGTATTTGAAATTTAAACACAAATAGCTTACAATATATATAAAAATTACAGAAAAACTAAAGAAATTATAAGTTCTAACAAATTATAGCAGTTACATGAATTAAATATACAAACATATAATAAATAATGATTAAA
>WUQG02432546.1:0-37514 GCA_011317285.2 Androctonus mauritanicus | reverse complement strand
TAATTTATTTTAAAAAATTTTAAGATAAAATTTAAATCTTTTTTCAATTTATTTTCTTTGGCAATCTAGCTCAGATGAACTCTCGAAACCAATATCGTCTTTCTGAAATAGTTTAGACATTTACCAGCAGGTTTCTGAAAAATATAGAGTAGTAATATCCAATGGCCACTTTACCCTGCTCTCCCCTATACATATATATTATTGTATAAATAATACACATGCTACAATCAAAAATTTCTGAACTATGCTACAACACTTAATTGCTAATTGCAAAGTTATATTGAATGCTGAACGATAAATGTTGCTATTATTACTATGCTCAGGAACATGTTTTGTGTGAATAATAATTCAAAGCTTATTTATTTTCTGAACATATTTCAATACAAGTGATTTCATTTTAAAGTACTTAAATCTGAAATATCAAAAGATTAAAATGACAAAATGAAACTTCGTTTAATGGTTAATATAACCAGCAGTTAAAATGTATCGCGTATCATGCCAAGAGAATATTAAGCAATCAATGTCGAAACCACAACTATTCATTCAAAAACAAAGAAATAAAGCAAATAAACTTTTGTAAAGAAGCATAAAACTGTTTTCTGTTCCTGTTCAAAGACTTGAATCACTTTATTTGCCGAGTATTAACCATTTACATGATGTGGAATTCAAACAGGATGCTGTTACATTGTTTAAATTTTGATCTGTTTAATACTTAGAAGTTACAAAATAATTACTTGTATTTGAACACGCACAGAATACAATGTTGTTAATTATGAATGAAACTAATTCCTATGCATATTAACAGCTTAGAATTTAGTATGTGATCTTTCACACTTACAGATCTTTCAGACGCGTATACAAGATTTTTCAAAGAGATGTATAAAAAATTTTAACTCTTTCTACTCTGCAATCAACTACATCAATAGTTTTTTTTTTTTTTAATTCAGGATTTTTGCTAGAGTTTTTTCGATGAAAAAAAAAAAAAAAAATATTCTTGTTTTGGTAGGATGATTAGAGCCTCAGCATGCCTTGAATATGGGCTTGTGTTTTTTGCATTGAATATACTAGTATTTTAAAATTTATGTGCATTTTAATTATAGAAATATGTTTTTTTTTTAAGTAAAGATATTGTTAATACTGTACATGTAAATGGTATACTCTTCAATGTAAAACTAATAATTGAAATATTGAATCCTATATTTTTGCAAACTCATCTATCACAAATGAATTTGCTAAAAGCAGTACTTCTGTTTGTTTTATTTTATTCCATTTTTTTTTAATCTTGTTTTCACTTAGGCAGACCATATTTCTTTTTCAATATTTAAAACATACCGTAAATTATGAAGAATTTCAATGTATCTTGGAGTGTAAAGTGTTTTTCTTTACAAAAGAAATAAAGATAAAGAGAAAAAATACTAGATGAAACATTTCCACTTTATTGTTATCTCTATCCCATATGATTTACAGTTATTGCTGTTTGTGTTAAAGTTATTTTTATTATTATTATTTTTGTTCAATATTTATAAAACCAATAATTTAAGCTATTATTATTCGCTTTAAGCTATATTTAAAATTTTTAAATATTATTCAGATGATACGTGAATTCAATTTTGAACTTATAAAAATACATTAAGCTTATTATAATTTTTTAATGCTTGTTTTATTTAATTATTCTAAACTCTTGAGAATATAAAGAGTACTACAAAGGTACTCTTTAATAATAAAAAAAAAATTATATTTTATTTCAATTTTAATTTATACAAATATTCAAAATATTATGATCAAATATAAATTAAATTGATTAAATCATTTCGACCCAAATTAATTATGAAATCTAAATTATATATACCAAAAGAAATATATTGTGAAAATTTTATTAACAGGACCAAAAAATATTCTGTAAATAGACAGAACAAACTTTATTTTCAGAAAGAATTGAATTTGATTGTAAAATATATATAAATATAAAAGTCTTGAATTTTCATATAATATAAAAATAAAATGAAATTCTAAATTAAATTTGTGCGTTTTTATAGATTTTATTAATGGAATTTAATTAAAAGTTAGAGAATTTTTCTAGGAACTGAAAGCATGTCTATTCTAAATCTTTATTTTGAAAACATTTAGAAATTTTTCTATACAAATTACTTATAAAGAAAAAAATATGTATTTTCTCTTTGAAATTTTTATTAAAACATTTTTAACAAATTCTCTATAAATATTCACTTTCTACTGTTCCTTTCTCAGTTCCCAAGATATTTCGAGAATTAAACATTACGAAAATTCAAATTTTAGGATTCGTTTATTATTAACTTATCAGTAATAAGTGTAGTACAATACTATATTTTATTTTTAATTTAAGGATTCTACATCATCATGTTATAACATTTTTAAATTTAAAAAATTTTATATCTTTGAAACTATTTATTACCATTTAGTTATTTAATGATCAAAAAATCACAAAATTAGTGATTAAAATTAAAAATTGCAAATCAGAAAAGAAATTGTAAAATTTTATTAATACTTTGACAAAAATAATATAGAATTAAAACGTGACGTGAATGATTATTAAAGTAATTTTTGATTAAATGAATATTGATTATTATTATATTAATTTTCAGTAACAAAGCAACCAATTTAATACATTTAGATAATATATTTAGCAACATCTTTACATCATAATTAATTCTTCTGAAACTCATTGAATACATCTTAAAATTACGCAGCCAAGAATAATGATATTGAACCGAATTTATTCTACGAATATATTTAAAAAAAAACTTTTTTTTGAATATATTCAATTTGATTATTAATAATAATATCAGAATTCTAAATTCCAAAATATAATTTCAGCAATAAAAATTTATAAAGCAAATGGCAAATCTAAAAAGCATAAAAAGCATTTTTACAATAGTAATCTATATGAAGAAAGAATATAGAATTTGCTTATAAAGTAATACAAAAAAAGTTGATCTTATATGCAATAGAACTGCAATAATTATGAATTGCTTAGATCAGATATCAAATATTCAAAAATTATAATATAATTTTTGAATATTTGAACAGAAAATTTTATATTGTAGAATGTACAAGATTATAATTTATTAAAATATACAGATTTAATACGATTTAAATATTTAAGAAATTAACAAGAAAAATTATCTTAAATAAACATAATTCAAGAATTAAACAAATTTGAAATTCAAATAATATTTTATTACTGTATTTTCTTTTTGTCTTGGGAAGAAAATTTTATATTTTTCAATATTTTTATTCTAAACAGGAATTTTATCAAATTATTCTTTTATAATCAAATATTTAATACTGTGTTTAATATTTTTGAAACCATAAAATAAAACTTAAATTCAAGAAATATAAGAATCTGTTATTTATACACTGATTTCTATTTTTATCAACCCTTTCTTGTTATTGCAGTAGATTTCTTTTATTGCAATTTTGCTTTCCACCTAAAATGCCGTATTTCCTCCCTGTTGATCTTTATGTCTGATGTCGAGTTATCTATCTTATCCAGTCTTCTTTTCACATCTTGAAAATGCTGAACAACTTTAACAGCTTTTTTATTGGACACAAAAATATGATGGAAGGTAATCGGAATGATTTGGATTTATTGACTGTTCTCGACTTTTTTTTTTTCCTTCCTTTTCTAGAATGTTCCTTTTTCGTAAAGATGCAGTCAATGATGTATTCTAAGTCAAGCAATGTTACAAAAATCTTTCAAACAAATTTGATTTATAGAAATTGAATTCATAGCACATAAGTCAATTTTATGCTTTGAATTACATAAATTTTCAGAATGTTTCGAATTCTGAAATTTAATCAATATTGCATATAAAACTATTTTAATATATTGGAGAAAGATTATTTTAAAACCAAACTGATTTTAAAATTTAAATTTACACTGTTAGTTTAGTTTTATATGTATAATAGCAATTTTTCCATTAATATCTTTACAGAAAATATTATCAAGTATAATATATTATGTAATATTATAACTTATTTTAATAATAAAAAATCACAAAAACTTATTGATGTATAGAAATTCTCCCAGCATTTATAACATCAAAACTACTACACATAATTTTAAGCCATTTTAAGAATTTTATAATACTTTATTAAGCTAAATTTGATATCTTGTCACGTTTAAATTACAGAAAAATCAAGAAATAGGCCTACATTTGAACGGATTTTACTAAAAATTCGTGAAAAGCTATTGATCATCTAGAAAGTTCGATTATGACAATAATGTTTATTTTTAATAAGTCTAAATAATTAGTCAGTAATTTGATTCTCAGTATTATTATTATAGGGTTCATATTCGAGTAGTGAACAACTTTGTTCATAATTCATTGGCTAAATATGAATAGCCATTAATTTTGCCTATTAAAATCACAGTAAGTCATTAATTACTAATTCTGTGCTCTCGTTGGTCTAGAATATAACCAATTATGTTCCCACTTATAAATAATAAGAGAAGTGAAATAATAATAGGAACAGAAAATAACATTGGATGTTATTTGAATTATTTTGAAAAGCTGTCCAGAACTAGCACAGACATTAAATTTTTTTTAATTTAAAATAAAATCGACTATCATTTCGGTAAAAAATCATTTGATTAATAGTTGTATAAATCGTATTGCTATTTTTAATTTTATTTTTTTTTTTAATATTTATTTATAACAAGCGACTGTCATGGAGAAAGCTCAAAAATTTTTTTATGAAAAGTCTTATGTTGTAATCGTGAAATTTTGACGTTTATCATAACTTCACCGTCATATCGGTTGACTATATCCATATTTTTCTCAGTTTCTTCTCTATTGATTGGGCAAAATATCCAAGTGACATCTGTCATTCCCATCACAGTTTGTACCGAAAAGATGCCTGGGGTTTCCAGTCGTATAGCCTGACCAGAAACCTTAATTACGTTGCTACATTAGCTGTATTTTTCCCAATTTAGCCACCTAATTAGAGTCTCTAGTTAAATCCTTATTTTCAAAAGAATTTATTATTTAAAATAATGAAAAGCAAATACTGCAAAAAATATACTGTGCATTAAAAATAAACTTTAATCTGAAAAGGTTATAGAATAGTAAATTTTATTCTATAAAATTTATTTATTTTTAGAGTATTTTATAAAGCTTTGTTTTCAGCATCAATTTATTTGAATTTGTTTTGATAAAACATAATAATTATATATTTTTTCGAATCTGTTTTTCAGCAAATTAAATTCATATATTTATGTATTCATTATTTAAATTTTTTACTTCAATGTATATAGAGTTATATTAATTCATTATTATTATAAGTGATAATTTTTCATATAATTTATTTTTAATCATCAATATTGTCTGTTTTCATAAATTTATATTGAATAGAAATGACTTTTCTGAAGTGTGCCATTTTGTTCATGGATAAACTTAACGAATTTTCTTAGTTTAATTAAAAAAATATTTTAAAATGTTTTAATTTAATATAAATAAATTTTTATAGATAATATAGCGCGATAGTTAATCCTATAATTCGGTTTATATCGATCATTTTAATTTATGAATGTAGAAGAAGAGAAATCTTTTATATATACATTCAGACTAATCATCTATAAAACTTTAATTCATCAATATAATCTTTATTAAATTAGCTTATTAAAAATTTTATACGTAATTCACTAAAAGAAATTTTCAAACAGGTAAATTTTATATAAGCTCATAAATATTAATTTATCAACAGGAAGGCTTTAAACTAATTTCCGTATTTATGATGTCCTCGTTAATCTTGGCTAATGCTTCCGAAAGAACAATTTGTTATTTTAAAAGTTTGAGCTTTTATTTCCTATAAATATTTTTTATAAAAAAATCTGTCATGTTTTCGAGAGACGGATGCATTAGTGACATTATAATTTTTTTAAATCTATATAAGCTGAGTGTAATGCAATATAATGCACTTAATTATATTTATAATAAGTTTTTAAAGATATATGGTTTCTAAACACTAACCGATAATTTCTGTCTGCATATATATCCTGCAGAGTATAAAAATTTTCTTACAATAATCCAAAGATAGAAATTTTTATGAAAGTTTTTATTCATTCGTCGGCTTCTTTGGAAGTAGATAATTTACTCCGAATGAATAGAACTATTAGAACATTTATTAAAAAACTAATAACTACTTTTATCTTTGTTCGATAGCTAATTTAGATATAACTACAGGTGAATGAATTAACTATAAAATAAAAATTTTATTCGTAATCAGTTAATTTTCGTACGAGTATTTTTGAAACGTCGTAATTATTAAAAACTGAAGAAAGCTTCTAAAAGTTTACAATAAAAGATCAAATAATAAATCGGCAAAGAAATAGTATGGTTTGCGAAATTTTTTTTCTTATAATATAAATATTTATGTTACCAATATCAAAATAAAAATATCTTAGTATAATTGAAATTTTGAAAATATAGCGAAGAAATGTAACGTGATCAGTTTAAGACTTTAGATAGATTTGGGAATATTTAGGATCGATTCTCCTAGAAAAATAGTAGAGTTTTCGCTTTCCCAGAGGGTTATAGAAAGGTGAAAATTTGATCCACCTCTTCATACAATAAAGACAAGGATACCTTTTGAATAAACCAGGAGGTGAAAGCAGCTCTCTGTTTTCTTCAAAGTCCCACCTCTTCTTCGCAATATTGGTCACGATTGGAAAATTAATGCTATTTATTCCTTATTGTCTTAAAAAAAAATAACTTCACGACAAACTTTCAAACTGATATAAACTTATTCGAAAATGAAAAATTGATAAGTTTGAAATTCTGAATAATTTATTCGCGTGAATAACTGTTCAATAGCCATTACGTGAAATATTTTTCTTTTATATAAAACAACCTTAATTCAGAATAATGTGAAATTCTAGTGTCAAGAAAATTAATATTTCAAAATTTTATATGACTTTCGAATTATATAAAAATAATCCTCAGACTATTTGAAATTATATTCAAAAGAACATTAAAATTTTATACGCATTTAAACGTAATTAAATAATCTATAATACAAAATTTAAAAAAAATGCCGAATTTTTTATCAATATATATATATAATTTTTTATTTTAGACTATTTCGTAAATTTCCGATAATTTCTTAAGTAAAATATGGCATAATAAAAACTTATGTTTATTTTAAAATGTTTTTAAAAAAACTGAACTATTTATCTAAGGCAAATTGAGTATTTTTCAGATAAGAACGAATACAAATGGCTTTGTCATGTTTTATTACTCATGAGAATCAAATGTCATCTCAAGAGCATTATATCTTCGAAAATAAATATATTTTCAAATATCAAAACAGTATATTTTTTTTTCGATCAAAGTTAGTTTAAAAGTATCGATTAGAAAATTTTATAATTTTAAAAAAGTATATTTTTAAATTGTGTGCAATATATATAAGCTTATGGATTTAAAATTATTTTGAAATTCGACAAACTTGATAACTTGATAATATCTAACCTCTTCGACTCTGAAAATCAATAGTACTTAAATGTGATTTGCGAAAGATGGCCTAACATGTAAATCAATGCAAAGATCCATCAGTCAATGATTTACATCAAATTTTGCATAGCAAATGAAATGTGCAGTAGACTTACGAAAGATAATTCTTGTTTATCTTTTAAATTCTTGTATAATTTTCAGAAACAAAGCTTTACCTAAACTTAATCTTCACCTGTATTTATCAATATATACATTCTACGTATTTGCTTGTCAATGTAATAACATATGGTTCATCAGAATTTATAATTATCATTAATGTATATATATTTATAGCATGTTTAAGGCCTGCTCTACTAATAAATTCAAGATTTTATTTTATCTTCTAAAACAAATTTTAACTAGGTAAATTTATAAGGAGGTAAATTTATAACTTATTTTAGAAGTTTTAAAATAAAATAATAAAAATTTAAATAAAAAAATTTTTATTGTATATTTTCCAACAGATAAAATTAGATTTTTTTTTATATTCGTAAAATATTAAAATTTTGTAGTGTATTTAATTAGAATTTTTTATTATTATTGTTATTATTAGCAAAATAAAAATTGTAGATATAGACTGTAAAATCACGCTGGATACTTCTTCTTTATTAAAGAAAATTTGAATTTTCAAGTTGATGTCAAACTTTCCAGTTCGTGTATAGGTACTTATTAAGAAACACTGGAGAAGTTTTTATCATCATCTTGCTCTCTTGTATAAATATTTCACAAAAATTTCGAGTAGTTTGTAAAATCTCATTTACAATTCACTATCAATCAAATTATAAAATAAATTTAGAATACATTAAAAAAAATATATTAAAAATAATATCCTCCTTTCTTAATACTCAAAAGAAGCAAGTTTTACTTTATTTTTTTCGTTACCTATATTTGTATTCAATTGCTTCTGCATCTCTGATTACAATTGGAATAAGTATCATCAGAAAAACAAGAACATAATTAAAGAGACTGTAATTTAAAGAAATACATTGTAATTACAAAATTTGAAGAATAAATATAATAGGAAATGCTGATGAACTTCCTTACTTTTTTCCTATCGAATCTCTTGTTTCACTTCTACTGAGAACTGATGTTAACGTTTCATTGTTGTCAGACGAGTAAATTAAGAAATTCAAACGCTTTCTAACTACGTCCAGAATAATACTGTTTATTATATTTTATGTATCCTAAAGACATAATAATGCTATATTTTAGCAATTTGGTATTTACGTTACAAAATGATTACAATATTTACCGATGTCTATCTTCATCAAGATTAATATTAGTCAACTGAGTCTTTATTGTCTGTAACAGCTTGCATGCATTATAGATGCTTTACATCAATTTAATTTTAAATCTGAATTAACATAATTATCAACAAAGATATTTATCTATATTTTTCAAAGAGATTTTTGTAAATAATAAATGTTAAAATTTACATATTTAAATATAAAATTATTATTTGCTTTATTTTATGTTTTTATTATACATTTCTTCAAATTTTTATTTTAAAATTCTAAATTGTTATTCTATATATGGAATAATATATATTCCTACATTATTTTCTTTAAAATCAGAATTAATTTTGTGGATTCAATAGAGTGCGCTTTTGTAACGGAAAGAAGAGTTTAATATATTCTTAGATAAACTAAAAATAAATCTATGAATCATAAATTGTTACGATTTAAACATGAACTAAAAATCAATAAAATTGGTCATCTATATTTATATAAATTTTTATTGATATAGACTGGATTTTATTATACATGAAATACAGTATTTTTCTCATCTTTTATTATACACGAACTATTTCCTTACAGAAAAAAAATTCTTAAAAATAAGTCTGCAAAAAATAAAAGTAGTATTTTTTATGTTCGTTCGGATATAGAATAAGACGAAATTCTGCAAACTGCAATCGAAGCAAATTGCAAAGAAGCTGTTACATTCATTTACTCTATTATTAGTGAATTTTCTTCAAGAATGTCATATAATCTTTTACTAAAAGACTTCCACAAACTTTTATTTTCTGATAATAGGGTACTTGTCACAACCCTAGGGAATATTTTAATTAAAGCTATTTATTATGTTGACATCTCAGACTTCTGCTTCATAGAAATCATTAAATATCTGTTTGGTAACTATTAACTTTCGTGGCGATTTGTCTTAACATTTTTGAACACGAATTAATTTTTATTTTTATTCAGATTTTAATAATGCTTCAATTATCGCGATATTACAATTTTTAATATTTTAATAAAGAGATATTTGTATAAATAAATCTTTCGTATTAGATTTAAAAAAAAAAGGCTATCGGGGAAAAAAGTGAATAATTATTCTCTCGCTGGTACTAATTGAAACTCCTTAAACGTATTAATTAAACATGATAGGTATAATAGTACTCATAATTGTTACACGAAAAAATCGCGAAAAATTTAATCTAAAAATCGACTAAATTAATAATTTTTTAATAATAAAAAAAAGCTATGAATAAAAATGTATACACGATTACTGTATTTTTATTTTAAATAAATTATTTTTGAATTTGCAAACTTAATTTGATTAGTACATTTAATCACAATAAAAAAAAATGTCGTTAATATTTTAGCTAACGTTAGTAAAACTGATTTTTAACATAATATATACGAACAAAAAATTTAGTATTATTTTTTGAAATATTTTTATTTATTTTTTTTTCTTGTATAATAAAAATTAAAAATAAACTTACTATCCGAAATTTAATGGATATTTTTATTATATGTTTATCATTTTGTTTTGTTTATTTTAACAAAATTCCGCTTCAATATAGATGCATGTATGCACTGGTATATACAAGATTCGATGCATATGGAATGATTATTGTTCTGAATGTGATTGCTGTTAAATTTAGAATAGTAAATGAAAATTTATCAATATTTTTGGCAAAATGCACTTTATTTTATTTGTTTATTTAAGTTGAAGTTAGATGTTTTCATCTTTTTTGATAAAATAGATCAAGTTTAGAAAATATTGTTAATATTTTGGGAAAAACATGGTGTATAATAATAAGAATATATATATGAAATCCAATAAAGTATATTTCTATGTATATATATTTTATCAATAAAAATAAAAATTATTTTTATTGATAAAAGAAACTGTTCACGGTAAATAACGAAATTTTAGGGCCTATATGTTTTCTTGAAACATCGATATTACTTGAATTATTATTCAGTTAAATATTAATAAATCTAAATTAAGAGGAAGACATTGTTATTATGCTTAATTAAATCGAATTCAAATTTCATTGAAATCGGACGATATTAAGTCTTAAAAATATGACCATTGTAAAGGACTTAATTAACGTTTCGAAAAGTTCAACATTTGTTGAACTCACGAAACAAGATAATATGTTTAAGATTATATTTATTCAAGGTTTGAAACTTGATACGTGTGAATCAAGTTTATAAAGTTTTGTTTACAACACGCAGATTAATATAATCCGCATATCATATTACTGTTTAATAACTACTTAATTATCTAAAAGGAGTAATGAATCTTCATCCATTTGCTTTTAATATAGTGCTAAAGATTTTAAAATTATTTATTTTTATTAGATCTATATCATGGTTTCACATCATAAAGATATCAAAATTTATGAAATGTTAAACTTTTATCACTTCAACGGATTTTATTACTATTACCGTCTTTTAAATTTAATTCACAAAAATTCTATATGTTGATCTTATAACTGAAGTAGTTACTATAAGTAATTAAGATAAATGCATATTTTAAGTTTAAATATAATGTTGACAGATTGACGTACGACTTAACATTAAATAGCTTTTAAAATCTTAACTGAATTTTATGAACTGTTTTGAGAACAAAATGCGAGCGAACTTTAAAAAGAGAAAAATGAAAAGGTATTGTTTTCGCCTATTTTAAATTATTCATCACTTTTTTTTATAGATATTTTTTAGATAAGATAAAATGTTAGTGAATTAAAAAAAATTCGCTAGAGTATTCATTTCCGAAAAAATTGTTGATTAGAGAATGTAATAAGAATCGATACTCTTTCATTAAAGTCTCTTTAAGAAATATAATATTGAAAGATAATTAAGAATTATTTTCCAACTTAAAAATTCATTAACTGAATTGCAAATTTATGCTACGAATGAAGATTATCTTAATCTGCTTTGGAGTATTTATTCTGTTTAAAGTTGTAAAATGAGATACGAAAATCGTTAGACAAGATATTTGATCCTTAAAATTAATCATATCGTAAAAATACCATTTCTTGGTTAAATTTTTCGACTCGGATAATAAACTATCGAATGTCGAAGAAATTTATCATCATCATTTGAACAAAATAAAAATTTCTATTGCTAGTCTTCAGACTTTCATCAGGGGCAAGATGTTTAAGGTTACACCTCTTAAGGTGGTGAAAAGAAAAAGAAATGATCTGCTCTAAATTCTTTAACCTGTTAGAAAGATTGAGTTTTTAGTAGAATAAAAATTATCACTTGTCCCTTCAGGGTTGAAACCTTTCAATGAGAAGCGATAATAATTTTATCTTTAATCTTATTTATATTGGAACTAGGTATCACCGACAAGCTGCTATGATTGCTGATTTAATACAATCTAAATTTATTTATGTTTATTAAATTTATAATCAAGTTAAAATTAATATAATAGAAATATTGAATAAGATGCTGCACTGAATTAAGTGCTATTATAACTTTATTTTATTAATATATAAAAATATATACGTGTGTATATATACATAAATTAACATATATTTGTGATTAAAAGATTATATATTTTTTTGCCAATATTCGAAATTTTTTACACTTTTAATGCTGAGTTATGTTCAGATTAATGTCATGCAATTTTATATTAAAGTGAAATTTTGAATGTTAAATATTTAATGTTTAGAAAAATTAAATAAATTATTTGAAAGTTAGAAAATTAATAATTCGAATTAAGAATTTATTATTATTATTTTACTTGAAAATTATCAATTTCCAGTTATGTATAGCATATTGTTTATAGGGATTTTTTTTAAAATCTGTTTATACTAAGTATGATTTTAAACGATAATTGATTTTTACTGTAGATATAAATAAATAAACTCGTTTTATCTACGTTAAAGTTCCCAATAACTTTGAGAAATTTGTAGAGAAAAGTAGCATTTTCACTACGTGATACGCAACTTCATCGCGTACATAATGTAACAATTATTTGCTTTGTTTGCCTGAAAATCTGCTGAATGCGCAACTTTAATTTTGACAATATAGGATAATTTTCTAGAATTCGTTGACAAGAAAAACATCACCAAATTTCCCTATGAAAAGTTTGTGTCAGTAGCATTGGACACACAATCTTTCTCCAGCATCCATGTCAAAACGATTAAAATCAGACAACAGAAAATTTGCAATGCAAAATAGTTCAGAATTAATTTCGAGTTTTAAACTATTAAGTTCATTATTTATTTTTTGATAACTTTAAAAGTTATTTTAAACACTTAGCCATTTAAAATTTATAATAAAAATGATAACAAATATATTTTGATTGAAAACGAATGTAGGAAATATGGATAGTTACATGAAATTCTTTTAATACATCTACTGCACTTAATGAATAATGTAACATGATCAATAATTTTAATATATACTGTATTCTCTAAAGACATAAATTCTCTAAAGTTCGAGTTATTTTGTTTATGATGTGATGAAAATAAGTCTCTATCCAATAAAATAGTTTAAAAAAAATAAATGATTTTTAAATTTAAAAATAAATTTGATTTACATTAATTAAACAATCGAAATTTAAAGAAATGTTATTTCATTTTTAATAAAAAAATATTTTCGTTTAAATTTAAAAACAATGTACGAGTTTATTGTATTCGCATTTTAATTTAATAAGATTATTTTCTCAATCTATGTTCTGAAAATATCATAATTTATGAATTTAAAATTTGAAATTTAAGAAAATTAATTCAAACATATAAAAGAAAATTCAATGTTGAAGTTTCTTCAATTTTATTTGGTTTAATTCGATTAATATTATTTCCAGTTTTTATATTCATAGAAAATTCCATGAAATAATAAAATACGCATAGAATGTTCTAAGGGAAATTTTCTTAATACGTATATGACAATATGATAAAATATAAGTCTCTTAAATATTTATTTAACTAGAAAACATGAAGAAGAAAAAAGCAAACTTTTAAATTTATAAATTATTCAGCTATAAATGTTATATTTTTTATATAAAAATTTCCAATTTATTTAACATGAAAATGTAACGTTATGATTATAGCAAATGTTTCATTTTAGCCAGTTCAGAAAATAAAGTAAGATTATTTAAGCATAAATAAGTTAAAATAGTATTTTTATTTTTTACTTATGAAATTACTGACATTAATATCATTACACGAAAATAACAACATGTAAAATACACGAAGTTTTTGTGTATTTTCCATAATATACTTTAAAATTCATTTTTGAAGGTTGAGTTTTCAGTTTCCATTATATATTACTTAAAATAATCAATAAAAACTACGTTTAAGTAATGCTACATTTGAAAAATTTCCTGAAATTGGAACTTAATAACTTACCTTCAAAATGTGTTGGTAGTTAACTATGATAAACATTAAATATATTTTATATATTTTTTTATCAGATTCTTCTAGTACTATAAATGTACTGTCACTTAGCAACTTCTTCATAATGGACCAAAAAGAATTTGAAAAATTATGTAAATGTGATCAATTTAGAATTTTTCTGATACATTCTATTCCGATTAAACTCAATTTATTCCACGAGCCTCCTTTATTGTTAACGAAAGCATGTCATGCTGCAGCTTATTCGATTTGAATCTATTTCACATCTATTTTCATCACATTGTAACAAATTTCGCTTGGTTTTCTGGTTTTGTCCCGTTTTCCTAACGCGAAACACGAAAAAATAATGAAAAAAGCAATGCATAAAATGTTGGACTGAATAGAAAAAAATGGAATTAGTAAAGAAAGCTAAATTATACTGATTTGTAATCAATTTCAGAATAAAAAAATAATAATTTTAGGTAAGTTGTTTGAAGTCGTCTTTCATTTATCTAGTAAATCCCTTCTATTATATGATGAAATTTGGTTTTTATCTCATAATATTGAATATTCAAAGTTTGTTATTTGTCCAAATTCTTTAGAATATTGTGAAAAATAAACCCGATTTTATTATTTTACTATTATTAATTGTTAAATTTAGAATAATTCTTTTATTGCGCTCACTCCAATTAAATATCTTATTGCTGGTTTGGATTATTTCAGTACCAGTTATTAATTTGGCAAGTTCAGCAATCTGTTGATGTTATTATTATTTGTAGGAAGATATTATTAATTCTGTCTAATGTGGAAAGGAATAAGCTAGTCTCTCTTTAAATATGCATCCAATGCAAAATGTTAGATTTAATAAATTTCTGTATTTTGAAACTTATATTACCTACTTTCCTCCATTTAATTGTAAGTAGAAAACATCAATGATATTGAATACACTAAAAATTTTCCCAAATATATAAATCTGTGTTTATAATTCATGGTAATGTCTTGTTATATCGCATGAACTGAATGAAGTTTTCTTAAAATAAAACAGTTGATACAAACGTAAATTTTGCAAATTTCCTAATTTGTATTTTAGAAATCATCTTCAAAGAGAAATCGAATCAAATTTTAAACGAAATTAAATTAATTGCTATAACTCGATTTATGCTTTTATATTGTTTACTTGGGAATTTTTAAACTGTCTCAAGAATTAAGAATTAGCATACGTTAACTGTGATTTTTAATTACAGTACTAAATTTTATTTTTATTTAAGAAAAATAACTTCAAGAAAATTTCATTTTTAATTTGTTTTGGCTTTTGCTTTAAAGTAGCAGATTTTTCAAGTTTGATAAATGGCTTTCAAATATAAAAAATTATAATTAGTAAAATTTTTTTTTGAAAATATTTTCTATATACTGTAAATAGAATGAATTCATATATATCTTTTTATTTTTATATTTACGCTTCTATACATAATTTTTATTATTTTACATATAGAATTATAGATTGAAAAGTAATTCATAGGCCCTATCAAGTTTGAGTTCTAATTTTTTGAGAAGAAAAGATTCTCATAAAAGCAAGTTGATTTAAGTAATTAGACAACTTCAATTATTTTTTTAATAAATAAAAGACAATTCATAATTGTTTTTCGCATGAGATTAGTACACGAATCATTGAAGTTAGAAGAAGTTCTAATCCTGCTGGATAAATCTTCTTATATGTACCTTCTTATCTTCCTTTCGCACAATAAGAACCTACTTACGGTATTTGGTGAAATAACCATGTGGATTCAGAAGGTTCTACATCTCAAACTTTCCATTCCAATATAAGGACAACTGTTTGCCATTCGAATTTAGAATCTAAGATGACGATAGAACTTTCAAAATTCTTTCCATAGCTTATTAAAATACATCTACACTAGAAAGGACGAAATTTCATGATTTTATTTAAAAGTTTAAATTTTTATAATATGGAAATTAATTAAATTAATCTTTAAAATTTTATATTAAAGCTGAGAATTTATAATTATCGTTAAAATTTATTAAAAAATAAAAATGTACAAATCACATTTGGGAGTGACAAGTTTGTATAAAATTATACAATTATTTATTATTAATAATGTTTTCCTTGGATATATTTTATAAATTTTATTTAAAGTTTAATATTATCCATATATTAAGTTGAAGAGATAATATATTAATTCTTTATGAATATACTGAATTATAATTAGAAAAAAAATTATGTATTTTTATTTATTTATATGATTCAAATATTGTAACTTAATTCCTGTTATCCGTAATTAGTATATACAATATTGTAAAAATGGCTATCTTCCTTTTAAAATGTGATTTTGTGCATCCATCGTTAGTGAACGCACAAAAATCGATTACTTAAATATTTTCAACAAATTAAATAAGTCAATTTTACTTTTTCTATTTAGAATGGAAGAGAAAGAGTAAATGTATTAGGCATGGCTGTCCTGATATTTGTCACATTGTCAGTACTTTATCTCACGAATATATAATCAGATTTAAACAAAATTCAGATATATCATTGATATTCATTAGAGGACCAAATAATTTAAATAAGGAAAAATTTGATATTGTTAGAAAGGTTGTATAATCGATTCCTCGATCTCTAAATCATTGAGTTTATGTTTTGATGAAAAATGACAAACTATCGATTAATTATTGCTAATGATCTATTATTTGGTAGAAACATAACTTTATCGTATATTCAA
The DNA here is from genome assembly GCA_011317285.2 of Androctonus mauritanicus. Lineage (NCBI taxonomy): Eukaryota > Metazoa > Arthropoda > Arachnida > Scorpiones > Buthidae > Androctonus > Androctonus mauritanicus. The sequence continues at coordinate 20,673 of WUQG02432546.1, read as the reverse complement.
ACATGGATTAATATATTTTCAAATGTAGTTTACATAGAATTTTGCATTATATAAAACTGTCAACTTTTTTTTTAATTTAGAAGAATTATAAGAAAAAATATTGATAAGTAAACATTATATGATAGCTGAACTAAATAATTTTTTCTCATATTTTAGTGATTAATATAAATGATAATTTTTATAATACATTATCATTATTATCGAGAATCAAAGAATTGGAGTTTTTTTAATGGAAATATAATCTTCAACTTTAGAAATTTTCTTAGTAATTCAATTTGTTTTCATCGAAGATAGTGAATTCTCTTCCATGCATGAATAAATTATATACATGCTAATAGTTAATTTTATATTCTTCAAGCAGCCAAACAAATAATGCAACAACCTACTTGTTTATTTCATAAACTTAAATTTCTAGAAGAATGATGTACTTCTTATTTGTATTTTATAAATACTTAGAAGTCTTTAGAACACTAACTTTTTAATTACTTATAATTAGTCATATTATCCACAAGTTGTTTTTATTTTACTTGTCTTTTATTATATTATCTGCTTTTGTTCTTACTTTGTATAATTAAATAACAAAATGATCTTACCATAAAAATTACATAATAATTTTTATACAAAGTTTTAAGATGTTATACTATATTATTTGAAATTTTAATACTAATGAAGTTACATCTCATCATAATACTTTGTAAAATTAGAATAACAATTTTCATTCTACTTGTGTTTATCTCATACAAATTACGATGATAACAAAACAAAATTATTTTAAATGTAAAACAACTACTAGAAAATATTGCAAAAATAGTTATATATTTATGTTAGCCATGGACTTTATATAAATATATATTGTTTATTTTAAGGATAAAATAATATTTTTTATCTTCCATCCTATTTTCTGGAAACTATTATTTTTTTTTAAACTTTAAAATAGTTGAAGGTAAGATCATTGAATTGGTAGTTTATATAACAGACTTTTCTTAGCTGCAGACGTTTAAGGATTTACTTAAAAATAATAGTACGTCTTGGACACCTGTGGTCTTCAAATGTATATATTCAAGAAAGTGTAGAATCTATACCAATTTTTAATATAATTTTTCAATATTTTTATCGTATTTTTCATTGTTTGATTACTTCTGGGAAGATTACGAAGACTAAGGAATTTTATATCAAACAACTATTATTTTCTTTAGATATTTATAATTTAATAAGTTGTAGCAAGTATTGTGATTAAAAAAATTCGTAATTTATCAGTTAAAGATTTTGATATATACATGCTTTAAAAAATAATAATAGTTTTAATTGAAGAAAAAGCTGTAAAGTAATACAGTGGAGTTTTCCTATAACGCGCTTCAATATAACGCGAATTCGGATATAACATCGCTTCAAAAATATTTAAAAATAATTTTATATGTAATTAAATTACTGATTTCATGTTTAAAAATAAAATTAGTAACATTATACATATATTTCTGTGATTTAACTGATCTGTTCGATAAGATAAATTTTCGAAACCTCGTTATAACGCGATATTTATAACTACCGAATTTTTTGCCTCTTACATTATAATGGGTACTGCTATACAGTATTTGAAAATTAAAGAAATTTGCAAAACATAAAATATTAGTTTCTCTTTAAAGTAATTCAAAATTAAATTATTCTTTGTAGAATAAACGAAATATTTTTTTATGTTGGAAACATTAACATTTCATTGTGCTTTTATATCCGAATCATTAACTGCCTTTCCTTACTACGCTATTTAATCTAGTAAATGTAAAAATTAAACAAATTCTCCAGGCATATTCTGTACTTAATTTGCATTCAACGTCGAAAAAACTTTAAAAATAAACATTCATTATTTACTTTTAAAACAATAAAATGACATTTACAATTAAATACCGAGTCTACCTATTTTTATTTATGTTGTTAACATAATTATTGCATACCTGTCTGCAATATTTACAAAAAGAAACGTGTTTGTTAAAATAAATTAAATTTATTTATAAAATATATACGTGAACGTATATTCTTAAAAAAAATTGTATAAACTAAAGTTTGAATAAGTTTTAAAATTTAAATATTTAAGTTTAAAGTACTAACACATAAACTTTTATTTTTTAAACTTATTTAAAGTTCGCTTTAAGGAAAATTTCTAAGATAATGGAAGAATCACGAATATTTATTTACGATAATGGACGAAATTTTATCATTAGAATCGGTAAAAGTGTAAAAAAAAAATAAAATAAAGAAATATCGTCATCAAAAATAAATATCATATGTACGAATTTACGGAATCATAACATAGACGAATAATAAATTTATCCGTCCTTATAAAAATTTTTAAAGTTAAACGAAAAATAGTAGATTTGACGTCATTTTGTTATAATTTATTCTGCATGAAATATTTTATCTTTACAATATATTCGTAAAATCAATTTATGGAAATCGATTTTTCGGATTATTGGTAAAAGTGCACTCGACCGCGAAGAGAGACAGGAGAGAGATAAATCAAGAAAAAAATGATAATGTAAAAAAAATCCCATTCGAAATTTTTTTAAAATAAGATAAAGACACATCTTAACCGACATAATGCAACTTATTAAATCATTTAATATTTTACATTAAAATTTTCATAAATAAATCATGGCATTTAAATAAATATTCCGGAAAAAAAAGGAAGATTATATTTTGTTAACAATGATTCACCAGGACTGAAAAATACATAGGGGCATGTTTACTTTCTAATGTCTACAATCGAAATTTTAAAATAAATAAATAAAAAAATAGACGGAAGAAACGACTAAAAGCAATCATTAAAACTTTTCTGAGCATCTAGATCCAGCATTCAAGTCGTTTTTAACTGGTACATATATAGAATTTTTTTCATGCGAAACACAAACTTTTTATTTATTTAATAGTTCATTATAAAGAAAAATTGTTGCCTTTCCGTAAAGATAGAAAAAAAAAAACTGTTCAGGCTTCGTAATTAAATAAAAAAACAAATTCTTTTGATAATGACTGCAGATAATTTGAGACATAATAAATGTTTCAATTATAAAATTTAATCTTATCAATTATAAAGATTACTTAATTTTCATTTCGAATAATATTGCGTAGAAAATTTTATTTATTATATATGCAATTAAAATTAATTAGAATTAAAATGTTAACAGTATCATCCGAAAACAACATAATTATTTATGTATATATATATTTAAATATTTAAATTATTTCAAAAAAGCGTATATAATAATGTTTTACGTAATCTCCAAAAATATTTTTTCCGTGACAACTAAGAGATGGCAGCACGTACATGTCCAGCACTTATCCGAATTCAATGAATATTTATTTCGTTTTAATGCTGTTAAAAATTGAACACAATTGATTTATAATTAAATTTATTTACAAACACAATTTTTAATGTATATGTAAAATTTTTTTGGCTTTAAACTAATATTATTTTTCTTTGACTGATAATTAACTTATGTTAACAGTAACAATTAATGATCAAATTAGCGTAATTTTATAATTTGGTTAGTTGCGTTTAATAAATAACCAGAAAAAAAGAAATGATAATTAATTCACGTAAAACGATAAAAATGTAATTTTTGTTTAAATTTATAATCGATTTCTTGGTGGTTAAAACAAAATTATTTTTGTTTAAAAAGACAGATAACATAATTTATCGTGAAAATTTTTAGTTTTATTTTATTTTTATCTCGTAAATGCGGTCTATCTTACCAGATTTTCTTAAATAAGAGCGTATATTTAAAAATTTACATTTAGATTTCACTGACTATTTTATAACTTGTTGGTAGAATTTCGTCGCATAAATTGCTCCAACGCCTGAATGACTAACAGAATAACATTTGAATAATTCCATAAAATTTTAGAAGTTTTTAGGTGATTTCTTAAAAATATTTTCTTTCTTTAGGGTATTTTCGAACTAATATATTTAGATTATCATAAAGCTCTCGGTATCTTTCTCGTACTTATCTGAAAAAATTGTATCTTCTTTTTAATCTTTAAAAATTTACAGCAAATTTAAATAATTAATGAAACTAAAAAAAAATTGTGAATCTTCATAAGGAATTTTAGCTTTAAAATATAAATTTATACTAACAACGATATTTTTATACGTTTTATTCAGAAAATATATCTCAGAAAAATTTAAGAATTATTTTTGCTTTTATTTCGAGAAAATTTTAATAATAATAAATTTGAAGTTACATGTTAAAATTTCAAACATAAAGATCGAAGTACTGTATATATATATAAATTATGTATAAATTATTATAAATAATAAATATATAATAGATATATAAGAGTGCTAAAGAATTATTATTATAGCAAGTATATATTGGTTATAATTTATTTAGATGTTGTCTATTTATGAAACTATTTATTTGTTGCTAAGTTTCTTCAATATTTTGAAAAATTTAAATTTTAAAAAAATAATAAAATATATGCAAAAATTTTCCTATATAATTTTGATTGTTTTTTTTTTTATATAAAGAATTATTTTAATTAAGTTTTTGTATCTTTATTGTGAATGGAAAATTATTTAAAATTTTTAATCTTTATTGAGATTCTTCTGAAAGCTATTGAGCTGTTTCCGTGTGTCAGAATTTACTGATGATATCCTAGTATGAAACATTTAATCCTTGATGCATATTGATTAAAAGCTCTTTATAAATGTAAATTTTTCGCATTTACACATTTTTGTAGAATTTTATTAACAAAGTTTATTTATATTAGGCATTAATTAAGTAAAAAAGCTAACTATCAAAAGGCTAATGATATAGAATAACAAGATATTATATAAAGAATTAAAAATAGATATGAAGAATAAAATTACATATTGTATAATTATCTTGTGAATCTCTAATAGGAAAATGAATTCATTTAATTATATGTGTACAGATCTGTATATGCAAATATAATTATAAATTATTCTTAATCTATAATTATATTTTGTACGCGAAAATCCATATTCGAAAGTAATTAACGTATTGAATATTTTATGCATATAAATATCACTCGTTTAATTTAGTGTTTTGGAAATTCGAATTCTTACAGTTAAATAATTATTCATAAAACCAATTGAAAATTGAACTACATTTAAGGAAATATATAGGAAAAGTATTTAGGTTTATTTCGAGGAAATTTAATTAAAGGTAACGTAAAATTCATTTTGTTATAAACATTTGATTATGGTTTGCTGCATTACAGTTATATTGATAAAATAACGTAAATGTATGTAACATTATTTTATTTTAAAATGTTAAATTTATTATATTTCCTAATGAAAAATATCTTTTTAAAAGAGTTAATTTTTTAACTCTTTCTCAAACGAAGTTGAATTTTTAGGAGAAATTTAATAATCAGTTGAATCGAATTTAAAAAATAAATGGAATAATTAATGATATTTAAAAATTATATTATTTCTTAAATGTTAAAATATATTTTACATAAATTTTCTATTGGACTTTTGATGGTCTTTTAATTTAAGTTGATGTTCTTAATGAGTAACTGTTGATACCCAAAATGATTCTCCTACAAGATAGCTTGCTTGCATTATCTGATCTAAATGCTTGTCTGTAAACAAAAACAGTATACTATATGTATTAATAAATATCTATTTTATTCTGGCCTCTAATTTATAATGAATAGATTACATTATTATAGATCAATATCATTTACTGTATTACGGAATAATTATCAGCCTATGAAAAGTCTATTGATGCATAATGATCAAAAAAATGAAAATCCCAATTTTTATTCGCTAAATAAATATTTTATATTTAAAATATAAAAAAGAATTCTAAGAAAAAGTGTTTTCTATTTATCTACAACTTATAATATAAAAATTTAAGTTGATAATTGAAAAATCGTTAGAGTTAGTAATGAATAAATATACTTATGGAAACATTATGAATCCTCATTAAAAGATAAGAGTTTTATGCAAATGTTAAAATATCTAATTAAGAAATACTTCCAGACCTCAATATCTGACAGTGCGTTTTCTTATCGAAAACGTGACTCGATAATATAAGAGCTAATTTACGACAGTTTAAGATAATTTTCGTGCAAACGTAATTGGCTCTTGATTTTATGCTGATAATGGCATTTATCTCAGTTGTCACTACTGTAGATTTTTGTTATTAGAACTTTCTGCGGTTATGCTTCTACAATTCAGATAAGTGTACTTGTCTAAAATATTTTTATTTATTTTTTAATCTTTTTCAAATCCTTCTTCTTCAGCATTAATTCAATATTATCCCAAAATAATCCGTGATTTAACGTAGTTGTAGAAATATCCATGAAATATTTATTATTACACGAATATCGATTATTATTAATTGTTTTTATTATAAAAAAAAAAAAAACAAAATTGTGACTTTAGACTTTAGTTTTCGTATAAAATTTGAAAATTTTCTTTATTAACTAAATTATCAAGATGTTGAGAGTTTTTGTAATTAATAGTGGATTGTTAAAAATTAGAAAGGAGGGAAAAAACTGTAGCTTGACGCTTTTGATTATCACGAAAGATTTCTTAATTACATACTTATATTTTTTACATATTCAAATTTTTAATATTTAACCAATTATTCCGTTCCATGCAATCACTTGCAGCTTTGAGAATAATAGTGCATTGTGCATCTTTAGAGATAATCTGAACAAAAACAGTTGTGGTTAGCGTCAATAAAAACATTCTTTTTAATTAGTAGAAAATAATCTAAAGGGATATTCTTTTGGATTCAGGAATTCAGTTTTATAAGTGATAAAATGATTAAGAAATATTTCCATTAATTAAATTCTTTAACAATAAAAAAACATGATTTAAATCCTAGATAATCTGAGAAGAGAATATTAATTAAAACTGATTCATCACGAAATTTTCGACATGATCAAAGATCAATCTTGTCTATGCCTTCATACAAATACAATTTTCTCTTGTCATTGTATGTTAATGATTAATTAAATTTTAAAAAATTATAAATTGTTAAATATCTTCACTGCCGATTTTTAGTAATTACAAGCATGTTTACAACTTTCTAAACAAAGTTGTGAAATATTTATTTTGATCAAAAATTTAGAAATGTATTGCTGTAAGGGATTGATTTTGATTGTAAGATGAATTAGAAATAAAATAATAATTTATTTATAGCAACAGTATATAAATTATTTTGAAATTCTTATCCTGCCACGAATAACTTAATTATTAAAATAAATTATTTTCTGTATTTCAGTATAAATTTTATATAAAATTTATATTCAGGAATAACTTTCTTATAATTTTTACATATATAACTTTAGAACTATATTTTGAAGTTGGAAATATAGATTTTAGACAATAATTCGCTTTGACATCTATACATAATGACAGCAAGTAATTCCCACTCATATTAGAGACATGGTTTGAAAGAGAATGCTTCTGATTCAGGCTATGACTAACAAACTTGAAACCATAAACAATATAATTTAATTATTTTTGATAATAAAATTATATTATAAAAAATATTTTATACAATATGAATTCTCAAAATAATGGTATTCAGCCTTATTTAGATGATTTAATATCCTTTATCGGTATCGTTCTATGATACTTTATGAATGGTCATATCATTATGTCATATTTGAATTTTTAGAATATCAAATCAAAAATACAACTAAAAATGTCTCGTTAACTGCAAAATTTAACAAGAAACTTCTCTATCTTTAAGAAACTTATAACTTTTTGCTTATTTAGCCTAAATTCGTTAAATAGTTGATAACAAACTCTCTTAAGGTAGATTGCTTACAGATCGTTACTTGTTTCCAGGTAAGCTACCTTAAAGGCAAAAAGCATTTCTAACACCAAAAAATCATTAACAGTGAGACTTAGGACACCGGTTTAATGAATTAAAACAAAAAGAACAACGAGAAACAAGTTTCTCGTAGGAAAAAAAAAACGCGAAAGTTTTCTAAATAAATTTCAAAGTATTCAGGAATAAAAAAAAAATTCAACTCAAATATGGTATAAATCACGGTATGAAGAATCTCATAAAAGTAAAGAAATAAAGGCAGGTACATTTATTTTGGATATATTTGTATAAGCCCATGTCGAAGAGATCTAGTGAAAGAATTTTATGCTTGAAATATTAAAATGTATCTCAAAAACATCGGTTCTGGCATCAAGAAAAAAAGACGATAATGGAATTCTGCAATGATAAATTTGCTTGTTTTGGAACACTGTGATTCACTGAAAATATTATAATCAATTATAAAAATTGATTAGTTTTCTAGAAAGTATATTTAATTTTATTAATCCCTAAATCAAAAACGGCTTCATAGAAGAAATGTTATTGTGACATTTCAATTATTTTAATAATGATATGATTTGTTCTATAATGCATTCTAGTTATAAAATTTTTATAAAAGTAAAAACAGCGTCAGTTTAATATGAATGCTTTTTAGATCCATTAAATTTGTAAAGTTGTTGTCGTTAACCACTCTATATAAAGATTTTTATCATATTTTTTAAATCACAGTACCAATTTTTTTGTTTTAATCGAGTTTAGAATTGAATTTTATATTGCACTGCAGTCTATGTATTTTGCTCATTTTAACTTGAAAATATTTTTTAGATAATTGATTAAAACAGAAATAATTATCTCAATTTTTCTTTTTAAAATCAAAATATTTTTCTATGTTGCAAAGTGCAATAAATCTATATTTATTGATTTAAAAATATTATATTTTAAAAAATGTATAGATGCCAAAAATTAATATTTTTGTAGCGATGTACTTGTTCTATCCTGCTATGTATTCATCCTGCTTATACTAAATCCGTCTCTAATCTTAATATTAATGAACAAAGGCAAATAATTATTTCAATTCTTTAATTTTGATATTTAACGCTTCAGATTAAACATCATTGATGCGAATTACTTGCTATTTCTTCTATATTTAATAAAAATAATGTTAAATTTAACTGAATTTTCAATATATAATAATAATTATTAATTAATTATTTTTAACATGATTTAATTACAAAATATAGAAAAATTTATTAGAAACTGGATTAAAAAAATAACAATAATAACTTATGTCATTCATAAGTTATTATTGTTATTGTTTTGCTCATTTCTATTAATATTATTTGTTTTCTCTAATAAAGAATTTAAAATTATAAATTAAATTTTATTAAAAGTATGAATTTTATAAATTATATAAAAGTTAACTTTTGTTTATTCAGCTGAAAAGTTTAATTGTCAATCATATTTTAATAAAAATCCTTTTATAATATTTGTCTGAACAAAATTTAATTAATTTTTAACTTTGGTGTTTGTAATCAATTAAATCATAATTCAAATTTCAATTATTATTAACCTGTGCAAGTCAACATTTAGTCTCATTCCAAATAATTCAGGCAGATATATTCATACGTCAAGTGTTAAATATTATTAATTTACTAATTTATATTTATTTACATTATTTCCTCCGATAAATAAATATAATCTATAGGTATTAAGTAAATTTGTTATAATTATTTTTTAAATTATCTTGTAACTTAAACTTTCTTTTAATTAGTTTTATAATAAAACTTTTAAATAATGAGCTAATAAATTATGGATATTTTAAAAATGATGTTTAAGTAAGATGAAAAAAATTAAGCATAATAATTATATAAATTTAAAAAAAATTAGTTAAAATATTAATATTTATGTATTACAATAAAATTAGCTTTAAAATAAAACATTTATATATATTTTTTAGCAGCTGCATAACGCAAACGTTTATGAATAATTAAAAAATATATTTTTTTAATAATTTAAAAAATTTTAATGAATTATAATCTTAACGAGCCGATATTAATGCTTATCATCATTCTAAAATTCTTTAAAAAATTTATTTATATTTTATTGATTATATGTCTTCATTATTTTTTAAAAATCGATCTTAGATTTTTTTCCCGATGAGTTCTAGATCTTGATGAAGTCTTTACTGTAACAACAAGTTGTAAACTTTAATTATCTCAGCAACCGTTGGACAATGTATTGGTTAGCACATCACTTCTCTGTTCTGACAAGATACCAAATGTGCTAACCAAGACACCCATCTCTTTTACAAGATTCGCGATCGATTTCTGATCTTTAAAAAAAAAAAAAAATTTCGCTTAGCGAAGACACATTACATTCAGTCAATTAATGAGGTCATTTCACTATACTGGGCTATACATTACTCATTTTTCATACCGTCAGAAAATAAAAATATATAATGGCATTTTTTGATTTTATTATTAATTTTATATTAAAAGTAAAATAAAAATCTGTAATTCGATAATTTTTAATATTTTATAACTTGTTTTCCATCATTATTAATCCAAACAAATGCGTTTATTATCAACTTGTTCATTTTATTATGAACTTTTTAATTGGATAAACAACTTTCTTAATTAATTCAAACAGTATCTTCATTTTCTTACTCTAAATTCTGTATATCGTATATTACCTAATTGATAAATAAGTCAGATTCGTTTTAATATGGTTTTTGTTTAAATCAATAAAGAATTAAACGGATATCGGGAGTGGTTGAAAACAGCCAGAAGGCAATTTTCACATAATGTAGAAAACACTTTAAATGGAACCAAATGCCGATATCTTTATCTTGCACAGTAGAAAATATTTTAATGAGAATTTTGAATTGATTTTATTAAAAAATTTAAGCAGTATAAAAAGAAAATTATACACTTCAACAAGAGAAGTAAAATATACAAATAAAAATACAATAAAGGAAGCGAACAGTTGTAGAATATTATTTCATTCTATAAATATCATTTTAGGCAATTAATGTTAAAATATAATATTATAGCAAATAAACATTTTTCATGTTTATAAAAAAAAATTGAATAAAATTTAGCATTTGAAGGAAAATTCGATATGTCTGCCATTATTGGTGTAACGTTAACGAGCTCTTGTTATGTGTATCTGAGATCATTATAGAGGAAACTAACCTCTATATAGGACTCTGTAGTGCTATCAAATCCTATAGAGAGAGTTAATGTTGATAATATAGTTCACTAACTATAAATGTCCAAAATCTACATATTGAGTGTATCCGATAGATTGTTCCTTTCTCTTGAGCAAATTTATACTCTACATGCAAATCAGTAAGATTGCTTGATTATAATTAGATATTTTAAATAAAATATATCTTTTTTTACACATATTATTACATAAAATAATTATTCAAATGTTTATTAAAAATTATATTAAAAAGTTTTTGATTTACTTTCATTAATTGGATAGGGTCATTATTGTTTAAATTTCATGATTTTCTTTTTTTGCTTATAAACATAAGTTAATGATTTTAATTTGTAAAATTTTTATATAAAGTAAGTAATTGGAAATTTTATCTATAAAAGCGTAGTTAATTAAAATTTTTTGATCAGATAATAGGAAAATAATGTGAAAGTTTTAAAATTTTTTATTTATTATTAATAAATTATATTGTTGTTCGGATTATTAGTTTTATAAATTATTATAGTTCATAATGTGTAACAATTTATTTTCTAAATTATTATGGAAGTACTATTAAAATTCCCGTCAATCACACGTTCTCCTTATATTTATCATTTGATAAAATCAATGCCTCCGAGTCACTTTTAACTGTTGCATAAATCTGAATATTTATTTGAAATTTTTATCGTCCATTTTAAAAATTATCTTATTTTTTTAAAGGTTAAAACGCAAATATATTATAATTAAATTAATATCAAATTATTAGATTTATAATAATTTTTTTATAGTAGATTAAAGATTGATTAAAATTAAATACAGTATTTCTATTGAATAATTTCTAAAATTTACACTTTAATTTATATAAATTAAAATGAAATATTTTCAATTGTTAATAATATATCAACGAAAATAAAAATTGTAATCATAACATTTCACAAGATGTCAAAAATTCAATTGAACATAATTAGCTGACGGGATATCAAATGTATTTTTACTCTGCTTCATTAAGTTCGCAATATTACATTAATTAATGTTGAATAGCAATTTATCTTTATTGTATACGTTACAATATATTGCATTAGATTTCATTTATCATACTTATTCTGTAATGTTTTTATCGATGTCGAACAAAGAGGGAATATCTATGGCTTAGAAAACTCCATGATCGCTGTTATAATAAAATTATTAGGTCTGTGATGACGGATGAAATCAAAGAATCGATATATAAAGACCAATTAGACCGAAGTACTGATGAACGGACACTACTGAAAGACCGACATTAAATTACATGACCAAAGACTAGTTAAGTGCGGTGTTGTTTGTTTATTTATTAGATTACATAAAATTTACTACTACGAAAATTAAAACAACAAAATCGATTTTAAACTCTGATATTATTTATTTTGATAATTATATTTATTGATCAGTTTATAAATAACAAATATTTCATGTTAAACAGAATTTTCTAAATAATTAGAAGATTATTTTTCCTAAGCCAAAGGAAGATTTTGTTTTATATCTTTCATTGTAGCGTTTATAATCAGATTAAAAATATTTTCTATTATTAATCATTTTATAATATAATATATTGAACAATGTGGACTCTAGTATCATGTTTTTTTCCTATTTAAAATATTATTGAATAATTAATTTTTATTTTATTAATAAATCTGTTTTTTAGTCTACTTTCGAATGAAATCATTTCCACCTTATAGCTGCAACCATTTAAAAGTGGCGGACGTTCAAAATTCTGAGATTTTTTTCTTTATATTAAGATCTATAAGATATTCGTTCATATTAAATCTTAACATTAATCTTAGATATTTAAATAATTATATTATTTTATTGTCATATTTTCATGTTTTCATATTTTAAGTTTAAAATTACTTATTTATTTATCTTTGTTTTTAAGTTTAAAATATAATAATCCTAAATATAATAATGAAATTCGTTTAAATTGTATTTAATTAAATATCATAAATTATTATGTACGGTATATTCAATTATTTACTAGTAACTGAAATTATATTTAAAAGTAAAATAATACAAATTACAACTTTGCGCGAATTATAACTGAACTATCTAAAAAAAAATTATACAAATTTAATTGTGCAAAATTAAATTCGCATATAGATATACAATTTTGACAAATTAAAATACTTCTTTAATGATTTGTAAGAAGCATTTTTAATTGGTTGAAATACGTCAGAATTCATTACAAATCAGACGGAAACATCATTAAAAATTCAAAGAATATATTTAATTTAATGAATAATTTGATAAAGTGTTGATATATTATTCGATTTACATAAATCTCTTTTGTTAATAATTAATCTCTTAATAAGTCAGTTCAGATCAGTAAATATAGGTTTAAATTCTTCATTCTTGATTGTATGCCGAAAAATATTGCTGATTATATCTCTGGAAGAAACTAGAAGTTTTATTTCTACAAAACTTTACTGGCCATTAAGTTTAGGGAAAATATTACAGAAACCAACTTAGACTTGAAATTAAAGAGGAGAGCCATTCTGCTTGATTTATCCGCAATTAATATTTATACCGGAATCTATAAGAAGTTGGGGAAATCCAATTAAAATATAGATGTCAACTGAACAACTCCAATGAAAAATGCTCGGAATAAAATTTGGATCTTCTTTGGTGTCGAAATCCAATCGAATGACCTAGTTAGACAACTAATGTCATTAATCATCGAAACTTATCTTGACCGAAACCTTCAGCTGCTACAAATATAATCAGAGGAAATCCGGAATAGCTTTCACCATTTTAATATGGAATACCGCAAAAGTATGTGAATAATCATACCATTAAATCATCTTCAGTTAAATAAAACTTCAAAATTCTGGGAAAAGATCATTCCTTAGATTTTCCAGCAAATAAACCAGTCAGCACTCTTATATTAGCATTCCTAATAAATTTTGTCACTACGTTATTTGTGAATATGCTTACAAATCGGTATTCAAATATTTGATGATAAAATTTCTCCTGGAGAATTATTTAACTTCAATTTTTGGTGAAATTTTTATAGATTATATAAAATATTCTTGTGTACAGGGAAAATAGCTTGATTTATTCTTTTCATGTAAATTTCAATTTATTTTTTATATATCAAATCATTGCCTGAATTTATTTTTATTTATTGTTCACATTTGTCAATTCTTCAATTCAAATTTTTGCTTTAACCTTTTATTGTTTAATCTAAGACTACTAATAAATATTTAAGCATATATGTTACTTATGGAGGCTAATATTTTTCTAGATACTGGTATAATTTTAAAAATTGTCACCGATCATATTGCAATAACATATTTTTATTTATCTTTTGTCAAGATTTTCCATATTATTCTGTATTCGAATTATGCATTATATAAAAATATAAATATTTTAATGAACTGAAATCTAGTAATTATTCCATAATCAAACTTTTATAAACTATATGACATATTCAGTAATAAATTTTATAGATGAAAATTAATTAAGTTCATATATAAATTTTAAAATTAATGTAAAAATATAAAAAAGTGAGAAAAGATATATCTCCATTTCGTCAAGATCAGTTTGATCATAAAGATATATCTCCATTTCGTCAATTTGAGTCAAGATCAGTTTGATCATAAATAATTGCATAAACTTAAAGTCTCTAACATATATATACTGTTTTATGTATGATAATTTCAGATCTTTTAAATGAAAAAAAAATTAAAAAAAAATTTTTTTTATCATTTTCATTATGTTTACTGGATTAATTATAACGCAAAGAAAACATATTTATATATTTTGCGATTTCTGAAACTTATCATTTCAGTAGCACATCATAAAAAATTGAAATGTGTTCAAATTAATTGGAGACATCAATTACTAGTTTAATTTTTGAATATTTAATGATATTAATAAGTCGGAAAAATTCTAAGAAAACACAACAAAAAAATATTATATAAATTAAAGTCAAGTATTTTTTTTAAATCTTTTTGTAATAAACTTTTTCGTCAAACAGAATGCAAATAAATGCATATACTGTATTTCCAATTCACATCATAACATAATACAAATTTTCAAATTTATATAACTAATCATGCTGTATAATGTTCAAAATTTCTTTAAGATTTTATAAAAATTTATACATGAATATTTTATTACTTGTTTATGAAGCCTGTATAAATTTTTCAAAATTATCATGTTGTATTTATTTATTTATATTATTTTAAATTTTATTATCCATAAATACATTTTTAATCAAGAAAATTTTAAAATTTACATCTAACATTGAAAAAAATCTTATTGATTTTGTTGCAATGAAATTATTTTTATCACATAATTTATTCCTTAGAAATTTTTAATTTGATTGATATTTATTATTAAATAAAATCACTTGAATTTTCGTACATATTTGTAAGTTTAATAGTATTTAAATGAACGTATTTATTGAAATTGAATTATAATAATTAAATATTCGGTTTATATTTAATTTAAGCATACATTTAAAAATTTAATTATATATTTACACTTATTAAAAAAAATAATAAAGTTAATTATCTCTATGATGCGGTGTTAAATTTTATTAAATTTAAATATATATAAGTAATATAATTTTTTATTGTAATAAAATTAAT
Source organism: Androctonus mauritanicus (assembly GCA_011317285.2). NCBI lineage: Eukaryota > Metazoa > Arthropoda > Arachnida > Scorpiones > Buthidae > Androctonus > Androctonus mauritanicus. Next base: position 5,036 of record WUQG02432546.1, on the reverse strand, counting down.
TCTAAATTAATTTTATTATAGATAAAATAAAACTCAAGAAAATGTATCTTTTTTTTAATTGGAATTTTGTTTTTTATTTAGAAATTCTTGGATATTTCACTGTTATTCAGTACGTCAATGCAATCGATTTTTATTTATTTTTATATTTTTTTCAGTAATTATTGTTCATTTAAACATAAAATTTGTTTCGATTGGATTTCATTTATAAGCATGCATTCCAATTCAGTTAAACCATCTAGGAACCTAGACACATTACAAGCTACCATTCAGAACTTTAACTCAACCAGGTTTTTTTTATAGAAGTGATTCTCTCTCTTTCTATTATAAAATTGGCAGGCAGGCGAGTTAAATAACTGTTATAGCGTTTTTCGCCTGACTTAAATAGCATTATTGTGAAAAATAATTCGCCATAATATAAAATTTGAGCTCGATTGAACGACCATTACGGACGTCATCGATAATAGTTAGACAAACAGAAGATTCCAAATGTTAACCGCTTTAAACAGGTTAAATCAGTTGACCTTCTACAAAATCGGATCTCTGTTGGATTTATTTTTTTAGACTTAACGTGCTTCGGTTAGACAAATGTTTAACTGTCACTGTACTGGGAAAGCATAACAATATTATAAAATAATCATTTTTTTTATTGCTAGGTAATTTTGTTTTAATATTTTTATATATTAGTTCAAATTTATTTGCAATATTTACATAAATAAAACAATCTATTTGAATGCAAGTGATATATTTTAAATTAATAAGAAAATATCTAATAAATCATATAAACATTTTTAACAGCAACAATTATTATTATTATTATAATAAATTATTGAATTTTCTCTGTGAAATTATAATTTAATTCAATTAATTTGCTGGTTTTTTAGGTAATGAAACATAAATGTATATTTATTAAGTAATGGAACCATTATAAAGGCATATTCAAGTTATTACGCTAAGACGAGTGCATTAATAAGTTGACAGTGATTAGAAAATGGCAGTGATTCCTGTTTAATCGCACTATATTACACGGAATGACAGATCTCGTTCTACATGAAAGTCTATAATAGGGAATAAAGCAGAGTTTAGTTTATTACTAAATACATTACACAGTTGGATTATAACTCTGACAGATATTTACTGCGTGAAACTACTCGTAAGCTGAGTTAATAAGTATAATATATGCTTCACTTGAATGCTTATCTCGAAACGAAAATAATAGGATAATTTATAACATTCAGCGGAATTAAAAAAAAAAAAATTGCATTAGTTTTATTCGTTTTCAAATACATTTAAGGTATAATTGATAGTGTGTATTTGCGAGAGTATCATCGAAGTACAGAAAGAGAGATCAATGTCACAAAGTATAAAATTTATAGGTGCCATAAAATTTGGATTTGATTTATTATCGAGTTAAAATGCATTTCTTGAAATTTTCGATCTGGATCCTTGTCAAAGTTACAATTATATCTGCTTATAATATTAATGCTACAGTCTTTCCTATCCATCGTGTATTCAGCATAAAATTTTTTTAGACTTAAGGTTTATACTTAACAATCTTGCAAACTGTTAGCATTTGTTAGACAAATTTAATATTGTTTTACAATAAAAAGAGTTTTAAAAAGTTTTTAAACTATTTTTATTGAATAATTCCTTATCAAATTTTTATTCTTTTATTTAGGAAGTATAAAAAAATTACATGGAATATATTTAATTATAATAAACTTTGTTTTATTTGGAAAGTTTTATATCGGATTTTAGATCATGAACAGCACTCCAATTACTGTCTCCAGTTTCATGGTTTGTTATTTTACGACCATTTTACAGATTGCATTGCAACTGCGGAAATATGATAGAACTCTTAAGTGAAAAAGTAGAAAACACGAGAATTTAAACTTCAGTAATTTATATCATAAAAAAATGATTTTTAAATATTGAAATTTAAAAAAAAACAACCTATAATTGCGTTAAGAGAGAAAAATTATAATTTGATTACAAAATTTGAACTACAAAAACTTTTACCGTCACGCTATGTTTATAGATTACTTTCAAAGTGCAAGACAGCAAAATTGAGATGCATTTTACAAAATAAAAATGCTCTTCTAAACACACATCTGGATATGAAGGACATGTAACTTTTATACAACCGAATTACTTTTTTGGATAAGTTCAGCTAAAGTTAAGAAATTAAATTTCTAAAATCTCTTATTAAATTTTTACTAGGTATGCAATAATTTAATATGAACATTATTTATTTTCATTTTTCCTATTTAAAAGCTAAAAACACGATTTTAACTATGTAGAACTTTTACCTTTTTAAAATCAAATACAACATAAAGCAAGATCTAGACAAAGAGTAATCCGAGTCTTAAGATCAATAGACAATTTTAGTAATGATAAAAAAACTGCATTGTCACCTCTTTCATCATTGTCACATATCCACAAGAGTGATATCAATTCTCTTCGATGGATTCTACTATTATGTTATTTACTTTTAAAATTAGCCAATACTTAAAACGATATCGTGTATCGTGTAGAAAAATAACCAATAACTTATAATCTAATAATAACAACATGAACAGTTTTGTAATTTCTGAAAGAGGGATATCTTAAAAAGTTCTTCCAAACTTACTGGAAGTGATCATTGTCATTCACATGCAGTAGTTTTGATAGATAACATATATGTTAATGGTAATGTACTATATGTTAATGGTATATATACTGTAATGCAATTTATGTTAATGATGATTACTGTGTTGTTAATTGTACTGTATGTTAATCTTGAACATTTACTGATAAGTAGAAATTGAAAGTTAAATTAATATTATAGTTTAATTTACTAGATGCATTCTGTTAATCTCCGCTGAGCCTTTTTAGAACGTTGTTTTTAATTCAGAATCTTATTTAGCAATAAAACAATACAAGGAGATCAAAGCAAATAAACTGAAGAATATTAATATTTTTAATTACTTATTTTAGTATTAAAAATAAAATTATTCTAAAGGAAAGAAATATATAAAAAAAAAATCCAACTGTGATAAACTTTAATAAAGAACAACGTAACAAGCAATTCATGCATTATAAAAACGAAAAGACTTTTTATAAAGCTAATATAATTGCTTAGATTTGTGCAAATACTGTGTTTCGGTTATTCATATTAATAAAAAATTATTTCATATAGGAAATTAAATACAAAAACAAGATATTTTTTCAATAGAAATCTGAAAATTTTTCAATAGTTAAAAAATAATTCAAAAGATAAATTAACCAATTAAATATTTAATTTTTAATATTTAAAAGATTCATTTTAGTTCAAAACTACTATCCTCTAATATTGGAATTCAAAATGGAATAGAATATAAACAATTCTGAAAAAAATTCTCAAAAATTATTTGCATATATACAAAAAATTTCTTAAAAAATAACAAACTTTCTTCCTAAACTTTGTTTATATTTTAATAATATTTTTCTCGCAGTCCTTATTTTAAAAAAAAATAATATATTACATTCTATAAAACATTTATTTTTTATATTACTTTTTCTCTATGTGAAAGATATGGAAAAATTTTATTTAATAGTATTCATTAAACAAAAATTTACATAATGAATGTTTTAATTTATTTAAAATAATACAAGAGAAACGATAATGCCTTATTCTATATATAGATATAAAATATATTATACATGTGGTAATAACTAAATGGTAAGATCAGATTTAAATATTTATAAATCAGCTTAATGTCTGTTAAGAAATTATTTATTAGTTTTAAAATATAACATGGAAGTAGATAAACAAGAAAAACTTTATTATTTAAACAACAATTTTTATTTTATACAAATATCATCAAGTTAAAACTGACTGTGATAAATAATAAAAGTGGAAATAAAATTATTTAATAGTTGATTCTAATCGATACTTTAAAACTGAAATATATTACTAACTTGTAAGTATAATTTGCGAAAAGAGAGAAAAATGATATCTTGCATATGTAAAATTCGATTATTTGCCATGATGCACATTGCTGATAAAGCTCTGGCTTAAATTATATGTAAGAACATTTTGTTTTCAATATTTTATTACAGATACTTTGATTCATCTTTAATACCTTAAATTGATAAAATTTAATAAAATTTAAAAAGACTCTGCAAAGATTATTGCTTCGATCGCCATTTTATCCAACAAATTTTAAGAAAAATGCATTTCGCTGAAAAATATTAACTTGATAACATGCAAATGAACTTAGTGCAGCAATATTACTTAACTAATAAGATTGGTGATTAATTAATATATGAATTATGCTATAAAAGAGGTGCTCTTGACTCGTTTCCTTACTATTAAGAGTATCATTAGGAGGATAATTTGAAATATATTATCGAAGCTTAATACAAATTATTAATTTGGAAAACAACATTTTGAGGTTTGCTGTTGTTCATCAAATTGCTCTTTTAATGATAATTTATTAAACGCGATAAATTAGAGGTATTTAAAATGAAATATTATAAAGCAGGATTATAAACGGTGTAAGTCATTAAAATCCCCGTTTAATTGATAACCAAAATATAACTGCCATTTTATTATTTAAAATCATATTAGAATATTGTTGTTAATAATTATTTTAAGCAATACGAATTTATATTTAAAAAATATTAATTATTTTTTACAGTCAGAAGAAGTAACATACGTTGAACTAAGTTCGCCGAAAAACCATATTTCGTCCTTATCAATCAGGAGAAAAGAGCAGCCTACTGTATATAGAAAACTGGATCCAAAATGTTATATGCAACAAAGCGGAAATATCGAAGAGGAAGAAGACATAAGATGTTCTTCGTACGAAATGCCTCTGATGAAAATCGGAAGAGAAAGTGTTGTGTGATGTAAAAAAACTTTTTTTGAAGAAAAGAGAACTACCATTTGTGATATTGCGACAATATTTGGATGTAAAGTTTGAATTTTGATATATATACACATATAAATATATATATATATATATATATTATATATATATACACTACACATACCACATGTGTATATGTATATGTAC
>WUQG02432545.1:905-75032 GCA_011317285.2 Androctonus mauritanicus | reverse complement strand
AATTTGTTTCGACAATAAGACATTAAAATAAAAGGAACGAAAGAAAAAAAAAAATAAACAAAGATAAGAAAGTACTCCTTTCTTATTACCGGATCAGTTTTCAAACAACTGAATTCAGTAAAATATTAGGTTATGTTAGACAAGTAAATTATGTCTATTAATCTCTCGAATGTGATGAATTCTTCAGTTATAAACTTAGTTCGAATGATTTTGCATTAGAGATAATGTGGAATGATTATATCGCATTTTTTTCGCATTCTACAGAAGTTTTTTAAAAGTGCTCGCATTTTATAAGCTAACTATCTTAATGAATTAAAACGGAGGATATTTAATTCTACTATTAATAGAATTCTTTTTTCTTTTTTTTTTTGAATTATAGAGAGCATCAATCCATCAATCGAGTTTCCTATTTATTTCGGGATACGCACAACTTTATTGAATTGGACGAGTATTCAGTTTAAATCGAAAACTTTACAGTTCTCTTAAAAGTTTTAAAATTCAATTCGCTTTTAATATTGAAGCTGGACCCTTCCCATTAGCTAATCAATCACTTATAAATAACTTGCGTCATTCAGTGTTTCAAGCTCTTCCTTTGGGAATGCTTCTTCTTTTCCTTGATGCGTCGTTAAGACAGTTGTGTTGTTGACAGGATGTGACGAGTTGATCGGTTTTCCGCTTCTCCTCCACAACGAGAACACACGAGACATGTGTATCAAGCTGTTGTTTAAGTTAACGATCTAGAGAGGCAAGAGATATGTCAGACTAAGACCAAGGTTTCTTTCTTTACTGTTCTCTTCTGATTGCCTTCAACTATTTTTGCTATAACACGGTGTGTCACATAGAATGAATTTGTGGTTCCCCTCTCATCAGCAACACAGCCACTAGGGAGAAGTTTTTCCATTCTTCTCTTTCCATGTTCAATTCTTCTCGATCTGTTTTATCAGTTCGCTTTCCTCACTTGCTATCCTTTATCTGATTGGTTCGAAATGTGTGTTCGGATGAGTAATGACGTATCTGTAGCATTACGATCATTTGAATATCGAATTTTTATCTAAAATTAAAGAAAAAATTTTACAATTTTAATACCGTTCAGAAACCAATTAACGAATGTGCTGATCTTTCATTGTAAGACGGGATAACAGACACCCAGTTTTTTTTGAAAATATTACATAAATCATAACTTAAAGCTACTACATCACTTTTAAAGTGTTTACAGCAAATTATCAAATAAATACTTTAATTACTTAAAAATTTAAGTAATGTGTATAACCAATTTTATTTAAGAAAGCTCTTAAATCTTACATGCTATTCTTAAAATAATATTTAGATATTTATTTAATATGCCAAACTAGGAATTTAATTAAATTAAAATTACTTTTGTCAAAACAATTAATGGTTACGGGTTATAAATAATTTAGCAGGACTTAATAAATTATACAATGTCGTTTATTTTGTTTAAAAATTCGTCTCGAAATATAGACAGAGAAGATGCTTATACAATAATAATTATACAAGAAAAGTAGAAAAGGCTCTTTATAATATTTATTTTTAAACATTGAATTATTAAAAAGTGAATGATATATTATTCATTTTTTCAAATGTAGATAAATAGAAATGATTAAAAGTAAATTTTGTTTCCTCTACGTCGACTTATAAACGAATTTCAGAAAATACATTACAAATAAATAACTTCATTTTAATTTATAAATTCGCATCGAAAATTTTATTATTATTATTATTTATTTATAAAGAAATAATTATTTTATCTAAAATAAATTATATGAAAATGGAAATTAAATTTAAAATTAATTTAAAAATCCGGAATTCAATTTTGTAACTTTATAAAAAATGTTATAATAAAAGATACTTTTGATATATATATAATTATTCTTATTTTTATTATATAATGAAAATTAATATAATTATTAGAAATGCAATATATCAAATATCGAAACTTTCTTAAAAGATTAATTGAAAAAATCAAAAAAATATAACATAAGATTTATTGTACAGTGCCATTGATTCTTCGGACATTGTTATAAGGATAAAAATAAATAAATATTAAAATATAAAATTATATTTCAGAAAATGCGAATTTTAAAATTTATTCTATGAAAAAAAAATAATTCATAATTTTCTTTGTTGATTGAGAATATTAAAATTGGATTTTATATCGAATTTTTGAGCTGCAGATTAAAACTTAAAACACGTCTATACCATACTATGGAAAAAATCTGTCTTAAGAATGCTTTAGATCAGGGATTCTTAACCTTTTGATGATACTAGGTCCCCAATGGATTGTCCAATATGGTCCCATATCCCTTTAAGAAGATTCTATTACGTTTCATTCATGTACTACCCAAATATAAATTAATACATTAAATAAAATAAATATCAGTATCCAGAGATTAAGTCCCATACCCTCAAGGGGTATGTATACTCCCAGTTAAGAACCCTTGCTTTAGATGGTTTTCACATTATTTTTATCGGTACATGAATCTGTTTTAATAAAATATTATCAATCTTTTACTGTTATTTATTATTATTATTATTATTATTAAATTTCAATAATAGATTAGAAAGAAAGTGTAATATCATTTATTCTATGTATTTTTTATTTCTTTATAAATGAAATATTCCTTCAGCTATCAAATAAAAAATTTAATCAGTTAATGCATTTCAAATTATTCAACGTGAAACAGTTAAGATATTTATAAAATACCGAACTTTAATAATCAAACTGTATCAAAATCTTGAAAATTTAGTGAAAAAATTCTTAATGCTTCCTTTAAATTGTTTTTGTTTTTTCTAATAAATTTGTAGGAAATATTATATTTGTAAGAAATTTAATTATTGAAAAATATTCGTTCATAGATATTTCTTCCTATCTACTCCTTTTTTTTTATTTTTTATTTTTCTTTATATTAAAAGAGCCAAAATCAATGAATCGATCAAGCGATTCTTTACATTATTCTATTTTACATCTTTTTTGTTGAAAATTCAAAATTATTAATTTCGTCTAAAATGATCAAAATCGATTCGTTTTAATGCATAATTAACGAATAAATTTTTATCAATTTTAGAGTACATAATCAACTAGCAGATACCAATAATAAACGCGAATTTTATTTAAACTGGATATGTATATGATATACCGTTTTGAAGCAGAGATATGATCGAATATCGATCACTTTCAAAAATAGAATTGATTCCATAGAGGTTTCCCAATATTATATATATATATTTCATTCAGGTTCGATAATATTTATCCAAGATATTGCTCCAAAATAAGAGAATATCTTCGCTCTTATTGAACTGATAGCGATAATTTTCAATATACTTGTTTCTTCTACTTTGATTTAATAGCATATATGAATTTTATCCAAATCAGATAACAAATACCCAAGTTATCATGCTAACATATGAACGTAAGTAAAAAAACTCATATACAGTACTTTTTTATTCCATAAGAATGGAAAAAGGTCAAAATTCCATTTTTGTCTTTCTTTTTAAGATAGAAGTCACTTAAAGTCATTTGTAAGCATTATTTAATATTTTAATTAATTCACACCATCTACATTTTTAAAAAAATTAACCAAATCTGAATATATTTAGAATAAATTAGAATATAACGAATCAAGATTAATAATGAAACAAGTTCATAGTTCATAAATACGTAGTAAGAAAATATTTCCTAGACAACTAATATTCTCATGATTATAAAATATGTCTTGGCAATAATCTGGGAGAAACATCAAACACATGATTATTAGTGTGAATATAAAGTGAAAACGTCAGTCTGAAAAATATTATAAATTAAAACTTACCATCTCGACTCGGACAACTAAAGTTGACAGAAAAGCGTATTAGCTTATTTGTACTAGACCATACAGAAATACTAAAATATTCACATGTAAGCAAAAAATCAAATATTTAACTACAAAAGAAATATTCCAAGAAATGACATTCTTAATTTATAATTTTTTCTTGCTTACAGAAATCTCATGACAGCAAGACAACTTACTATCTTATAAATCTCTTGTTAAGAAGAAACATAAACATTTACAAGACGAAGTAATTAAAATAATTTTTCCTAAATTATTTTAGATTAGAAGTTAAGAAAATAAACAATGTTTTATTATTAATATTCAGGTATCCACTACCGTAGAATAAATAAACTTTAAATCATATGCTTACTTATACCGAAAGAAAGTGAAGTCTGTCACGATTTTGTCAATCATTTTTGATCTACACAAAAATATTGCGATATACTATTAATAGTGACATTATCGACATATGTTTTTAATACAAGTTTTGAGATCATATATCACACATATATACGGTATTCTTAACATTTACAAGTAGCGAAAACTTTACTTTTGCTTCAACAGTTTTAGTTCAACAAATTATTTCAAATGTGAGACCTGCGAAAACACAAATTTTCGAGTCGAGTTCAAATCATACTTTACAATGAACTTGTGTTTTCAGTCGAGTTCGAGTTTTATCTTTAATGATGATAAAAACTGAATTTATCTAAATAGCTCCTTCACAATACAAAAAAGCCACTAGTATTTTGAACCTATTTCCATCTTTTAAATAAAATTTAATAAACTTTATTTACAAATAAATTCATACTTTTCATAATTTTAAATTATCACTAACAGTATAGCATTTTAATGGTAAATATTGAGTAGATAATTTCAACACTTATGATTTTGATAAGTATAATAAAATAACCCGAAAGATCTTTTAAAATAAAATATTCTTAATTTTCATTAAATATACTGAAAAACAATAATAAAATAACATCTCAATACAATACTCAATACAATAGAAAACTCCATTATAATCGCAACTGGTGAAATGCGTTTTAATTACAAACAAATAAAAAATGAAATTTTCTAACAGAATTGCCGGATTATGAAGTACCAGGTTATGAGAATAACGGATTATAAAGTATTAAATTATCGAACATGCCGGATTATATGGCTTATATTACAATTCGAATTTTTGAGCCAAGTCAAGTTCTATTTTGGTATTCGATCTCAATTCGGGTTTCGAACAGTTCGCATATCTCTATTACAAATGATTAAAATTGCAAAATCTTATTTTCACATTAATAAATTTATAAAAGTTATCATTTAAATGCAGTATACAGTATAAGAAAATAATTAATGCTATTCAAAATAAATATTTTTTAGAAAAAAATTCAGATTATGTTAACGATGTATTTAGCTACAAAACTCATAAAACTGTATGAATATTCATTTCACTGCGTATTTAAAAAATATTCTAAATATTTTTAGCAACACTTAAATAAAATACGAATAATTTATAAATGTCCTTTAATTATTTATTTAATATGTATATAATAAATATGCTATTTTAATAAAATTAAATGAAAATAGTGAAATTAATATATAAATTATTTATATTTTATATAAAATGGCGGCGAATGTTTAAAAATATCTTAGAAAATGCTATAAAATAATGTTAAATAAATTATTTTATATAATTTTTTTTATAATTTTTATAGTATATATTAATATATAAATTTATAAATATTTAACAATATGTTATTGAATGAGACTGTGTTTATTTAAATGCTTTAATGATATCAACTGAGGTGTAAAATTTTCAATTTAGAATCATTCCAATAAATTTTCGAGAAAAAGGATTATTAATGTTCCTCAATTTATTTTCAAAATAAATAATAAATTTTTGAATATTTAAAATTCACCACAATTTCATTTAGTCCTTGAATTTAAATAGGTTTAATTAAACTAATACAGTTAATTATAAGTTATCTAGCTAATAAATTTAAAATTTTACAAGAATAACATAGAAAATTACGTTAGTTGTATTGACTCTATTTATATTCTTTTACTATTTTTCTACTGGCTAGAAATTATTACGACAGTTTTCCATAAAATTCGAAAACAGAAATTTAGCATTAACATAGATCAGCAGCAACCAAAAACCAAGCCCTAAATGTTCATTTCCTTCCATTCAAAATAGCAGTCCATTTTAAATTATGAAAGGAAATCCTTCAAATTTTTATTGGTACTTTGAAGACTTTTTGACAGGAAGGAAATCATTATCGAAGAATTTTTACAAATTCAACTTATTGTTTCCTATTAAAGAATAAATTTTGGAAGAGACTAAAACAATATGTCACTCGAAATGGCATAACATTTCTTATGTAATTATAAAATTATAATAAGCTTGAATTTTTAAATCGATATTCACGAATAAAATAATTCTTCATAAAAAAAACATTAATTATTACCGATTATTTGTTAGATATAAATTAATTGTTTAAATATTATATTGATATACTACAGTTATTCTCGCCCAAACAACATATTTTAAATTTTTCAGTTAAATACAGTATAAAATTTAATTACTAATAAGTATTATTATTATTTAAAGTTTTATCAGAATATTTTTCTCTAATTTACAGAAACAAGAAATTTTAATCGTTTCGAATACAATAAAAATACTTAAAAATATTTTGATATTTATAAAAATATTTGTAAATATTTTTAGAAAATTTTCTATGTTGATGCAAATTATACGCTTTTTATTAGCAGAAACTAATAGAATATAAATCAATAATAACTGTTCCAGTTGTAAACTTAAGTACATATATTTAGTACTGAATTGAAAACACCTACAGTATATTGGTATTTCTTAGTACTTCTAATGTGACTTAAATATATAACAAAAATAGACTCTCATATCAGATTTGATATGCAAAAGTAAAAAAACAAAATAATATTGCATGCATTTAATCAGTATCCGTAATCTATAAATTATAAATTCCTTTCGAATATAAGAATTTTTTAAGCATTAAGATTCATGTGAAATAATATCTGTTGTCTATAAACAATTTAGTTTGAAACATTTTGTTCGTAATATCAAATATATTTTAAATTTTATAAGCTATTCCATTAAAGCTTTCTGAAAATTTCAAATTTATTGTCATATGACTATTGAGTCACGTAGTAATGAATAAGACATTATATTCCTCTGCAGTGTTTTTCAAACTTTTTAGCATTACAGAATCCTATCAACTTATTTTCGTTTTCGCGAAACCCTTTTGAAAATATGAGTTGTTGTATGAGTATGGTCGTATTATTATCCTCCTCTTTTTTTCATATTCTGCGACTAAAAAAGAGGTGAGGTTATTTTAGCCAAATTAAAAAAAAAACTTTCACATTCAGGTACTTTTAAGGTCTTCCAGATATTTTATGTAAAAATATTGTAATAAAGAAAACAAATTTTTGCACTGAATTGTTTTTATAAGCAAAAATAACAAAAGAAAAATTATTTTTTAAAATTAAATATATACATATGTACACTAATTAATATTTAATGAAAAACAAAACGTAAAAACAATGATAAAATAAAAACAAAATGATTAACAAATCCAATAATAAAAACGTAACTATTAATTCATGAATTTATAACTAAGTTTACCGAAAGGGTGAGATTGCATTGACTTGTATAAATTTTCGATATTTGGTTCAATGTTGGTTAAAGATAATCTTAAAGTTGATGTCAAAATTTCAAAAAATTTTATATAATTTTCCTACATTAAAATTCAAACTAAAACTTTTAGAAGAGATCGTTTTCTTCGAGGAACCCCGAAAATTCATTCGCGGAACCCCAGGGTTCCGTGGAACATAGTTTGAGAAACACGATTACTCAGATTTTTAAATTGCTTGAAAATACAAGTTTTACAATAAAAAGTTTTATATTTAATAACAAAATAAAAATAGAGAAAGAAAACATATAATCTATAATTAATTCTTCTTTCCATCAATATTATAATATCAATTTACTTTTTTTAATAAATAGGACGGCAAATTGCTTAATAGAAGGTATTTAATTGTTAGAAAAATGTTTTTATCTTCAGTAGTTCTGATACTAATATTTAATATTGATTACATAATTATAATTAATTAATATAAAATAATAATTTAAAAATACTGTTTATTTTGAATGGAAGAAAATTGATATTCGAGATTTTTAATATTTTTTTTATTACTTATTGTGGCCGAGCTATGTTGAAAACTAAATATTGAGAATTTTATCAAGCGTCACGAATATTAGCAATAATTTTTTTTTCTATTATTTTAAAATTTTTATATTTCGTGAATCTAATCAGTATATTATATTGCAATTCTTTTGATTAAATTACTAATCTGCATTAACTACCTCCAATATAGTTAAAATAATAAATAAAATATGCTATAGAACATGAAATATTCTACTTAATCGTTAAAAATTTAAATATTCTATTGATACAATCTAGCGGAACAAAATTTAAAATTAAATTAAATTTAACTAATTACCCTCTTTTTAAATAATTAGTTACAAGCTAGAGATCCAATCCTCGTAATTAATCAACCTGAGGAAACGAATAAAGCATGAAAAATTATAAATTAACCAGGGAAATAGTTCAATTATCTGATATACAATTATCTCAGCTTATATTATAGATATAAGCAAAAATTCAAATTTGTTTCTTTACATGGCTAGAGCTAAATAATCAGAGATTCAAACTTATTTTCTTGACATTTATTCAGAATAAGATAAAAGAATACATCTGCGTGAATTCTAAAAACTAATAGTATTTTTGTTTCAGATTTAAATTTGTAAGGTTTTACATTGTATTGAAAAGAATGTTAATATTATATACATAAATTTTCTGATTAAACTTAAATATATCAAAAAATGAATGAAAATATTTTAATATTAATACTTTAAAAGTAGTGTTTATTTTGAATAGAAAATTGATATTTGAGATTCTTTGGTTACTTATGGCTGATTTATATTAAAAATTAATATTGGGAATTTTATCAGAAGTCATAAATATTACCAATGATCTTGTTTTTTCTTATTATTCTAAAATTTTTAAAGCTCATGAATCATAATCGGAATTTTGTAATTCATTTGACATTTTGTGAAACTATGTATCGGCATCAGTCAGCTACCATCAATATTCAAATGAATGCAATATATACTGGAAAACCAAATGACTATTTGGATTAACTGATGGCATGGAAATCAGCAAATATTCAAATTGGTAAGTTGAACGTGTTTCTGGGATACAGGTATACTATGAAAATTTGTTGAAAACGAGTTAACTTTTGCAATGTTTGGAATGTAATGGAAACAATTATTCCATTAGAAATTGTGTATCTGAAACGAATATATTGTTTTAGCAATTATAAAAAATTAAAGTGTTTAAATATTATTTTTTATAGTTAGTCAGATACACAATTTCTAATGGAATAATTGATTAAGATTTAAACTTAAGATTATAACTTTAATTGATTAAGATTTAAACTTAAGATATTAAAATTTAAACTTATACTATACTATATAAAATATGTATTGAAAGTTTTTAATATCTCTTAATTCATATACAGTATATATATATATATATATATCGACAATGAGCGTGTACCCGATCTATAAAACTAGAAGCATAATAGTATCCTATAAGTACTATCGAAAATCTATTGAGAAAAACTGATATGTAGTGTAGAAGACTATCTTAAATTAATCGCATACAGATCACTGCTATTATTCTTTATTTCTTTTATACGCATAAAAAATATAAAAAGGGAATATAAAAAAATTAAGAAATCAAATTCGGAATGCATTGAAACGAATGAATTGATAACGCTTTCATTGAAACTTCAGTATGAATGTACTCGGATATTAAACTGATAAAACGATTATCAGATCTGAATTCAGTATATTGTGCATCACTTTTAACTGTTTTAATTTACTTCTCAAATCCTAATCAAATTTAATAGTATTTTATTAAAGTAGTTAATATCTTTAAAATTACTGAAAGTAGCTCATGGAATAACATAGAACGGCAAGAAGGCTACCAAGTGCAACTAGAAAAGGCCATCAATAATGGTATAATAACCTTTATCAACTGCATTTTCTAATGTCTTCTAAGCCATTAATGTTGACATAATTGATGCTGTTTTATTATTAAAAAAAAGGAAAAATAAATCGAAGATAATTTCATTAGTTTTTTCCCAAGCAAAAAATAAAAGGATATATTAATATTACTGCTGATATCTGATAAAAAGTATTTTTTATAATAAAATCTTTAATTACATTAATTTTTCAGTATTAAATTAATATATAAACTTGATAGCAAAAATCGTATTTATATTAAAATTGATTTGATGTATTGTTTAATTTTTAAATTGGCATCAGTTTTACAAATTTTCATTTCAATGCAGTTTAAATTTTTTATAAAATTTCTATTCAATGACTTTTTCTAACTTCATTATCTAATTCCATTGTATAGTTAAATAGCGCATAAAACGAGGAATACAATCAATCAAATAATTAAGTTTTATAAGTTTTTAAATAAAAATAAACAAGAAATTACTGTAATTCAATCGAATATAATTATTATAGTTCATGGAATATAATTAATGAATTTTATTATTTTTACAAATAATTAAATTAAGGATAAGAGAATATACTATTAAGTTCTAAAAGGATAGTATATCCATGTAGAATTTGAGAGAATAAAAAGAAAATACCTATTCGGAAAAATCATATCTCCTTGTGGACTCAATTGACTAAGGATCATTGACTCAAATATCATTGCTTTTCAGACGGAAAATGTTTTTCATTTTTTCTTTTTATCAAATTTTAAAGAATTTTTAATAGTTTTTAATCTTCAAATATAGTTTTATACTTTTAATGTATCGGTAGTTAGATATAATTAGTGTTTAAATAATCTATCTTAAAAAAATTATACAAATTTTAATAAAAATAATATATTGTATGTTTCTTTTGTTTTGAAATGACTAAACAATTTAATTAATTATATCAAGACGTTATAAATTTTTTAATGAAATTTTATGAAAATTTAAATATAGTCTTAATTAGCAACCTAATAGCGACGAAATTAATAATCAATTATGAATTATCAACTAGGATTATATTGATAGATATTGATTTCGAAACTTTTGAAATGTATATGAAAATGGCAAGTTGTTTCTGCAAAAATTAAGATTCAAACATCAAATGAAGAAATTTAAAAGAGAGTATTAATTAAAAAAAAAGAGGAAAACAGACATACAAACTAATTGGTAGAATACTAATTTCTTTTCTGATTATTGAAAAAATAACCATAACAATGCAGTCCTTATTATGTTCAAGTCTTGATTATTCATAATAACGATATCGGAATTATTAAAATTTATCAAAATATTATTATAATAAGATCCACATATTTTAATTATATTGTATATTATAAACATATATTAATAAAATAGATTCAGGGCTCTTTACAGGGCATTTTCATCTTAGAAGAATTCTTCATTTAATTGAAATTGCAGATAGTCTCAATTGTAGAAAGTGCCAGGAAGAGATGAAACTCCACATTTTGTGTGAATGTGTGGCCCTTTCAGGGCTAAATTGTGATTTTCTAGGGTTGCATTTTCTTGCACCGGAAAATCTTTTTATAATCTCATTGAAGAAGATTGTGTATAAGACAGGACTTCTTATGGGATGATTCTGTTAAAAGTGTGCAGTAGATCACTGGTTAGTCCCAATGTTAGGGCTGTTTAAAGCTCCCCTTTCTTACAATTATCATAATCATTAATAAAATAAATTTATACCAGTGATATTGTTTAAGAAAATAAGAACGTACATTTTCATATATGAAGTCTCATCTGAAAGCTGAATCATGAACACTGACTATAATATTTATATAAATTTTAGTAGTTTAAGCAGTTAAATCATAATTATAAATTTTAATTTGCATTAAGCTATATTTGATAATCTATAATAAACATAACGATAGTTTAAAATCGAGTAGGTCTATTAGAAAATATTTTAGTATTATAAACCAGCTGCAGGTTGAATTTTTTTATTTCATAATTTATTAGAGACCTCTCAATTTGCATATCTGTTTTAGATGACGTTTTTATGATTAATTTATACTTGAACAATATTCTCGATATTATATTCATATATAACATAATTTGCGCAAGCAAGTACTGTATGAATAGGTATCAGGATTGTTCATATCCTATAAATTAGCTAAAATTATCAATATTATAGATATTATATTAATTATGTTTTCTTTTAATAGATGTTTCGATAAATGTTAATGCAATACTAAATAAACAATCCTTGTTTTTAAATATAGAAACTAGAAGTTTATCTCAAACAAATCTAGATGAAAAATCCAATTTTTCAGTATTTTTGTGCCGTTTTTTCAAGATATATAAGTTATTATGAATTTATTAGTATGAATTTTATTATGATAGCATATAAACATCCTAAAATAATTGCATTATTTGATGGAATTTTTCCGATTTTATCTATATTTTTGTCTGTGTTTAATCAAATACTTATTTTTATAATATTGTATAAAATAAAAAATATAATTTAAGTGACAATAAATTTACTACAAATGATTTTAGTTCATTAAATTCAAATTGCCAGTTAAGTTATACAAAAAATTCTACATTATTATATGGAAAGAAATTTTATAACTATTTAATAATAATAATAATAAAATTCTCTACCTTTCTTAAAATTTAATTTCATTTAAAATTTTGTTTGCATTTCAAAATAGAATTTAATACCTATAAATCTTTATAAGGATTTATTTTATAACGAAAATAATAAATGTATCTCGTAGTTCGACTCATAACGTTATTGTTACGATTATTCAATCAAATATTTACTATATATTGTTTTGAAAATTTAATATCAGATAATAATTATATCAGTTTATAGAAAACTATATAATATGAATAAAATCCATAGAGAGGCAATGGTTTCTCTGTTTTTTTATTCGTATCTCTTTAAAAAAAATAAAATAAAATAAGTACATAAGAGACATTCTGATTCCAGTCCTTAATATCAATAAGAACTGTAATCACATTTACTCTTATTATTTTTCATTTTTAAATAAGAATAAAGACTTATTTTCTAGAATTAAAACGTATTCTATTATTCTATGTTATAAATATTTAAAAATATTTATGACCAGAACTAATTTATTATTATTATAAAGAAATCAGATAATAATAACTAAATCTATATTTACTCAAACATTCTGTAACAAAACAACTCAAACAATCTATACGAACATTGATAATCTAGTTACTATCTGTCTATGCAATATATTTCCATAAATCATAGCATAAATCAAACAGTAAATTCAAGATGAAATTTTAAGTCGAAAATTTAAAGAAAAAAAAATTGTGTTAATAGACCACATTTTCAAGAAAACTAGACTTTTCTAAATGTGATGTCATTTAAATTCCGTTTTACTTAGTGATATTAAAGTTGGTCGTCCTCAATTTGATTTATAAATGAACACAATTAATTAATTAGTCGGTAGAAATTTATTTATTTATTTATTATTATTAGAAATAATAATAAAGTTTATTGAACTTTGTTGTAACAAAATATTTTCAATTATTAAGTTATGCCTAAATTGAATATTCGAATTAATTTTGAATGCTGTATTCAAATTAATTTTGTTATTCTTGTTCTACGTCAAGCTAATCGTGTATCGTAGCAAATAGAGAACATTTCGAATATTTAT
This sequence comes from Androctonus mauritanicus, assembly GCA_011317285.2. Lineage (NCBI taxonomy): Eukaryota > Metazoa > Arthropoda > Arachnida > Scorpiones > Buthidae > Androctonus > Androctonus mauritanicus. The sequence continues at coordinate 61,414 of WUQG02432545.1, read as the reverse complement.
TTGTAATTTATAATTATTTAATTTTCGTGATTAATTTATTAATTAACTTAATATGATACATAAAAATAAATTGATGTTTTATAATCGAATTATTATCTCATGTTTTGATCGTTAAATAATATAACACCGGTTATAACATGGTAGATCATTAAATTAAGAACAGAAACGATGTTACATAAATTTCAGAAGTCCAGTTTTCTCAAAAATGGGGCCATTAATATAATATTTTCTCGTTATATTTTCGACTTAGAATTTCGTTCCGAATCCTCCGTTTTATTTATGCTACAAATCATGTAAAAGCTAAACTCGAATTTTCCGAACAGTATTTTTTTATATACTATCAAATATGTGAAAAGTTTGTCTATATCAGCTAGTGCTAAGCAAATATGAACTTATTATCTGATGTACTAACGAAGATGCAACGTTAATGGCTCTTTCTATGATCTTTAATTGTAGCGAATACAATACGGAACCGCTGGCAAAAGTCTCATGTACTATTAATGATAGCATATCACATGCTAGGAACTGCTGAATTAAACATTCCTGAGTTGTCATAATATCGATCATCAGCGATTAAAAGTTAATTACAGTACAATATTTTTATCGAAAGTAGATTCTTCTTTATAAAAATCAATTTGAAATTATTTTTACGATTCTTTAATAAGTTATAATGTATCGCAAACAATCTAAAGCAGAACTGTATACTATACAAATATTTTAATTCAACTTTAAAGTTAACTTTAACTGAACTTTTTAAATTTTCGAATTAGCTTTTACATTTTGAGTATCAGAGATCAATTCAGTATCTCATTCAATTTTTATCCAGGGATCGGAGATGCTGTGGTAATCTCATCATAAATGTGAATTTTCTTTTCGATAGACTCTATTATCAATGAAGATAGGTTGTATAGGCTATGGAACCGCCTTGCTAAGTTTTCTAGAAAATAAGGCCTATGTAAAAAACAGAATAATTTATTTTTGAAGTAAGGAGAAAATATAATTCTGTTAGAACTTGGTCACTTCTAATTTTTTATTTGGCTATTATGATAAAATTAATTAAACGATTTGATTGTAAATTATGATAGATAATTGATAAAATCAAACTGCGCAATAAATATATCTTCAGCAACTTTCCAATGTTTCTTGTAGGCTTATATATTATTCATTAAATATATTATATTTTATGAGAAAATTGAAAGCATAAACAAAACTGCATTACGTATCTGTGAGAGAGGTCAATTTTCCTCAAAGTAACATAAAAATATGATCTATTTTTAGTAAGATTACTTGCAAACAGATTATTATAATCATATGCAGAAAATTCCAAACAAGTCAGTTTTCTGACGAATTTGTTTTTCAGTTTGTCAGAAGTATATTTCTTATTATAGATGGCAAAGAATTATAAAAATTGGCATTGAGATCCATAGATTGACAACAGCATATGAAAGTAGGTTTGTAGTTGTTCTAAAAAACGATGAATAAATGCATAAATATCTCAATAATAAAGCATCAGAATTTTGTATCTAAAAAGAGATATATTTTCGTAATAACCATGTATGAGTATACTTGAATTCAAATCATATTTACAATAAATCTTTGCTTAAGAAAATTAAGCAATGTACTTTTTGCTTCAATTCAAGAAAATATATTGACTACTTAAAATCACTATGTCCTCAAAAGTGATTAATCCGATTTAAACAAATTTATTGGATTGGCTTTTTAACTGGTCTACTTGTGTTCTAATACAGTAATTGCAAGTTTTTTTCCAAATATTATTTACAAAATTTTACCTTATCTTTTAAAACTCATTTTCCTAATTTGATTTAAGATATAATATAAGAAAGATATTAAAGAAGATTTTATAAAGATTTTTTTTTTTAATTTTTATGTGATATTTTTGGAATAAAATGGCTGTCATTTAATTTATAACATTCTTTCAAAAAAAAATCTTCAGAATTTTTGTAGTATTTTCAAAATTTAGAGTCTAAAATATCTGTTAAAATATCTTTTCATCCCTAGAAAACTAGTCTTTTATAATATTTTATTTAGAAAATAAGAAGTGAAAAAATTTAAAGAGGAAATTAATGTTGCATTTTATGGTTTGAGGGATCATTAAAAGCATTAGGAACTATTAAATTAAAACCATATAGAATGCAAATAAAATATAGAATCTTTGTGCGATTCTATATTTATGATTATATATATATATACATATCTTATATAGGATCTTTCAAATTCTTAAAACGAAAAGATATTTGCGAAAGATTCATTACCTTATCTTGAATTTATGCAATAAAAGAACCAAACACTAATTCTAAACATTAAGAAAATAGGTCGTTTTAAGAAAATTAATGTAAAATTACGTATTAATAAAAGATTTATTTCTATCTTTTTGTTAATGTAACATTCATACTAAGTTTCTTGAAATCTCTTTTTTCTTTTCCTTGTAGATCTTAGATTGGCCATTACTTCGTGTTATTATTCAGGGGATTTCAATAGTTTAACTGGCTTACGATTATTTTTATGTTTCATGCATGATTAAGATTAAATTACAGACGTTAAATATTACAAAAAACACATTTTTTCACAAAATCATATTAATATATGATTCATAAAACATCATCATTCACTAATGAATCAATATTCAAAATGACAAAAAATGAAGGAGAAAAGGTCGAAATACCAAAATTTATTTATATATTTTATTTATTTTTATTTATAAATAAAATATAAATGTAAATAATAATAATATAAATATATTGAATTCAGTAAGCAAGTTTTCTTTACGATACTATCAAATTATAATAAAACAATACAACATGACAAATAAAACAAATTCTAATACACTAGATGTCATGTTAGTTGACAAAATAAACAAAGCAATCTACTTTGTAGACATCCCAATAGAAAGTAGTTGTTCTCTACAAATTCAACAAAAATTTTCGTGTATACAGACTTATCTAAAGAAATAAATGAAGAGCGGTGAATGGATAAAGTAGTTACAATGCCAATAATCCTCTCTACTACTGGTCTCATCCCCAGAACACTACATCAGAGTCTTCAAACACTAGACTTACACAAGAACAAACACAGGAGGCATCGATTTTAAATATTTACAACGTTTTAGGAAAATTTTTAAATACACAATCTAAAATAAAATTCTCCATGACTTAATAACTTATTCATAGCTTTAGTTAGTCAAAAATATATTTTATTCTCATTTTAAAATAATTTGATCCCGTGTAAAGATTTAATAAAATTAATATAAAGTTAATTTTTATGTTCCCTCTTCATCCCTTTGAGATATATTTTTATTTAATCTCTTCATAAATGTAAAATATCAAAAGGAAGAAAAGTAAATAATAAAAAATAATTAATTTCTTATAAATATTTTATAAGAGTTATTTTTTTTTTCTACTTTGAACTGCAAATATTGATATTTATTGTTTATAAAAGTTTATATGTTATTTGTCATGTTTTTTTAAATAAAAAAAGAAATATTAAAAACAATCTAAATTTTTTTCTCAAACATACGAAAACTTTCATTTATAGTTCAATATCGCTACCGACTATTTTGATGTAATAATTTAAAAAATAATATATAAGAAAAGAAAATTTTACATTTTAGGTTGGCAAATCAATCCAAACCAACTTTTGTAGAGTAGTCGGCTCTAATCCAGAACATGCATTTCTTGACAGGTATATGAATAAAAATTTTTTCCGTTTGCTTTGTTAACTTATGAAATTTCTTACTTAAGATTGACTGACAAAATAAATGGAGAATTTTTTTTAAACCAGTTCGTGCTCTAAATCGATTCAATTTAACAAAAATAAATCACAAACCGAAGATAAGTAAAAACCTTTAGAATACATCCTATTTAATATTTTTTTTTACAAAAATTATTTTTGTGTAAATTAAATTAAGTTTTCAAATTTTCTCAATTCCAATTTTTTTAATAAAAAAAAAATAAATATAAAAATTATAAAACAGCGTATACGTGAAACTAATCGAACTATGATTTAGCATAATATAATTTGATTTAAAGATTAATGTAAAATAAAATATTTATTGCATATAAATTATGGCATTTTTAAAGTTTGAAACTGATACAATAAATCAACCGGTGATTCATGAAAAATTACATATTGTGAAAATAAAAAGCAAGCATAAGAGACTCTAGTATTCACCTGAATTTGATAGAATTTTATTTTATTCTTTTAAGAAACATTTATATTGTATACCATAAATGCGGTTTAAAGTTGACATTTGCCTGAGGACTATACTAACAGGGCACATTTTCAATAGTTATGTTTCAATGGCCTTCTTCATTGCCTTTTTTTTTTTGTTAAATGTCTTCAGAAGGATCGTTTGTCCTGGATTTAGTCTGTCGTGGCTATTTCTGTTTCTCCTCTTTATCTTGGTCATTTTATAAAAAGAGAATAAAAGAAAGAATAGAATTTACTATTGGTATTTTTGGAAGTCATACTGAAATATTTTCCTTTAGGATATATAACTGCAACATAAAGTTGAAATATAGCAGTGAGTTATTCTTGAAAAATTCCTAAAAAGAGACAAAGAAATTTTTGAAAAATGATGCTAAAATATGTTTGAATTAAAGAATTTCTAAATAAATAAAAAAATTGCCCAAAGGCTCCAATCAATAAAATTTTTCTTAATGGTCTAACTGAAAAGTTTCCTTTCAACTGTATTTCCATCAGTACTTTAAAAATTTATAAACCCCAATGGAAAGAATTTATAATAAATGTTAAATCACTTTTAAATTTTTAATTACTGTCAAATAAAACAAATAGCATTGCAAATGTGATTGCTACAATAAGTGTAAACAGATTTAAAATACCTCTCATACCTTAATGTGATAATGCATATATGTTAAAAGCATTTTGAGCCTAAAGGCGTGTTGAAAAATGAAATAAAAAAAAAATAACTGAAGGAGAAACATAGTTCAGATAGAATTTGCACATCGACTACATGTATTAAAAGTGGAACAAATATTTGTAAATTGTGAACTTTCCTTTCATTAAATAATTAATAAATCCAGAAACTCTTACATAGTAATGATAATAATGTGTTTTCAGTTTAGATTTTTACAAAAAATTTTGTTATGATGTAATCATATAATAATGAAACAGAAGTTTCGTAACTAAAAGAACAATTCTCAAAACAAAACTAAATATATTAATGCAGAGATGAGTGCTCACAGTAGCTGTTGGGAATTCCATTATCGCTTCATGTGATTTGTACTTATAACTTAGCTTTTTTCTTCGTCTATTTTCTCAATTTTCTACTCTCACACTCAGTCCTGATGAATTATCGAAGTTCTGCTTGAACAGGTAATAAGTACATATCACATGAAATATAAATGAATATTCTCTTCAATTATTGATAGGAATGATTGTCTTATCTTTATATTTATACTATTATCTTAAAAGTACTACATTTAATTTTCAAATAAAAATTATTAGTTTATCTCTTTCAATTTAGAGATTGGTTTTATAACAACGGTCTCTATAGGATCGAAAAATACGTTAGGAAGTAGATCAAAACATGCATTAATGGAATGAAAGGATCATTTTTCAAAATCTCTTTTGAATCAACAGTGATGTTAGACGCAAAAATTATTAAATTTCATTGAATTTATAAACGGTATAATTTAAAAAGTATATAATATAATTTGCAAATAAACTAATTATTCTTTTTCTTATTGTAAAAATCTTTCTAGAAATAAAGAATAATTTGTTCAGAATATCTAATTATCTTGATAGCATTTTTTCCAATTTAATTATTATCACAAATTATTTAAAATTACAGTATAAAAGAGAAAATAATCAATAATAATTTTGCCAAAGGTATTTTATTTAAGCTTATTATCTAAAAATGAAAAATGAGGACAATCCCCAAAAGGATGCAATTAATCTGATATTTTGTACAATTTCTAGAAAATAAGATTATTCTATTCTTAATGAGAAGCGAACTTGAATATATATTATCAAATGAAAATCCATCAGAACTGATTTAGAATTTATATTTATATGAAATTTATTTATAAAAAAATGTGATTAAAAAATATCTATAAGCATTTAATTTAGTAAATTATATATATTTTCTTGTTTATTTTTTTTAATCAAATCAAATAAATAAAAATTCGCCAATGTTATTTAAATGCATTAATCATAACAGTTCTTGTGAATAAAAACGTTTTTTGATAACATAGCCATTAATTAGTTTTAGAAATTTTTCAATTGATATAATTATTCAGATTATTAAAATTAATTCGAATTATAAAGTATAAGTATATTTAAATTCATATTTTAATAATTTTAAAATTTTTAAGAAAACAAATAAAAGTAAATGGATTTATCAGACAGATGAAAAAGTTTAAATTAGTAATAAAGATATAAAATCAACAACTGTACCATTATAAAGGAAAGATTAAAAAGTTATAAATTGTATGTAAGGTAAACTAATGCAGAAGTTTGGAGCCTTAGGAATTTATTGGACAGAAAATGAAATATAAATGTGTTTATATAAAAGAATGCTTGAAAAAAATCTCATCCACAGCAATTTTTATCTGAACTGTGGAAGTCAATAGGATTGTTTTCTTCGCTGTTTCTTTTTTTTAATAGTTTCTCTGTGAAGTTATTGAATGGAAGAATTCAAGTTCCGATTGGAATATTTCTGATGGCTACATATTTTTTCTCTGGCTATATTTCATCAATTTTAGCTTTCATCTTTTAGTGTGATGTTAGGATGATTGGAAATAGAAAATATAATATGTTTTGATAGTAAATAAATATATTCAGTATTTTCAAAAAATAGTTTTTTCTCCATTGAATGATTTACATTATAAAAGAGGAATAAAAATGTTTACAAAGATTCTGATTTTATAATAATATTTTTCTAATATAAATTCAAATTTATATTCCAATTTAATAATTATATTTAACGATTTAATAATTAAAGACATTGTATTTTAAGAATTTTTTTTTCTATTTTGATTCATTGGCAAGAAGTATATATTTTTTTTCTTTCAGGAAAGGATTGTGTATAGATTGAGTTTACGAAACACAATAAAAAATAGAAATGTAATGAATTAATTAATATTAAATTTTATTTTTAAACAACAGTTCTGAAAAGAACTTATTACTTTTTCCGAACATGTCCTTTATTTTGGAATGGTTAAAGATAGGGAATTAATAAAATATATATCATCAAAATCATTTTCAACGACGTAACCTATATACTGAATATCAAAAAAATTTATCAAATAGTTCTATAGTTATATCAGGAAGATCTTATAACTTTGAACGTCTACCATTTTTAAAAGGATGAAACTGCAAAGTTAATTAGTCTTAATTCGATTGTTTAATATCCTGATCAAATTATTAAATTTAAAAAAAAATCAATCGAATGTTTCAAAAGTTATTAAAGAGAAACCTTCGAAATTTGAATGGCTGCCATCTTTAAATGATTGCATTGTTTTCGATATAACTTCAATGACTTGACATTCTTGCTAGAAATCATAAAATACGAATAAATATTTTAAAATAATTTATATTAAGAGAATATCTGAAAAGTTTGATATCTACCATTTTTAAAAGATTAGAGAATTGAATGTTGTGCCATCGAGTTTATCTTTAATGGTTATCTTTAACATTATTCTTGAATTTCATAAAAATCTGATACAGTAATTAATTTAAAAGTTACTAATGGATGGACATAGTCAGACGATATGATGATCTTGTTTGCCTCGCTTTCCTTCGGAAAGAAGGCTAAAAACTATTAGAATATATACATTTTATATGTGAATAAATTGTTATATGAAATATTGTTTCGTTAAACTCAGTAAATAAGATGGATCGGTTTACTTTATTAGATAGAATATTTACTTTCAAACTCGATTAATCAACTTGTCAAAGTTCAATATATAATGAAAGTGATGACTTTTACGTATAAATTGAGGGCAAATGTACTTGAAACTTGTTAATTAAAGGTAAACATAAACTTGAAAGTATATTTTCTACTAGACGAACGGTTTTTGTCTAGAATATTAAAATCTTTAGTCATAAAAATTGGATTCTATTATATTTTTGAAGAAGATACAGCACCTGTAAATATTTTTTTTTGGACTAACAAATAAACTATTTAATAGTCAATAGATCTATATTCAGAATGCAGTTAATAACCTGTAAAATATTCTTAATTGCATTAAGAATATTAATGCAATTTTCTAAAGTATAATTATCAAAATTTTCAAAAACTTTTATAAATAATATAAAAATTAATTTACTTATTGAGATTAATGGCTTCGAAAATTGAAAAGTTCATCCAATAAAACTATTCAAATTAAAAATTATTATGCTTATGATAAAATTGATTTTAAAGTGTTTTTAAAATGTACAAATAATATTTCTTAATTTATCTAACAAATTATGATTTTATTGAGGAGTTTATGTTAATTGGAAATTTTTTTTTGCATATTTTAGCAACTTGAATCATTAATTTAAGATTAATATTTTTACCACAAAAGTGGCAACATCGTCAGATTTGTACACAAAAGGAACGTTGGCATAATGTTAGCCGGTATACCTCCAGTTGATTAATTGATGTTTGCGTATAATTAAACAAACTTCCAATTTGGTTTAAATATTCTTAAGTTATACTCTGAATTTGATCACTTCATCTTCTAAGATTTAAAATTTTTCAATTACTTTCATAGTTTGGCATATTTTCTTATGTATTTTGAAATTAATAGTGTAACTGTTATTATGGGAGAAAATTTTCTTTGTGGTTTTAATGGGAATTCTCTTCTTGATGCATTCCTTATTGTAAACTTTTTCAGATTTGTTCAGTTGTCTATCTATATAAAAAATATATATATTTTTTCTTATCTAGCTTGAACATACTGAAATTCTTTTATCCCAGTGATATGAAGTAGAAAAAATATAAACTTAAATTTATTATTGTTTAAATTGGATATAGAAGAAATCCAATTGTTGATATCAAAATTTTTCGGAATTTTTCATTACATTTATAAAAAATATTTTTCAGGCTTTCTTCAGATAACCATGTAACTCTCGGAGGCTTTCTATGGTGGACTCATTAATAAATCATAACTATTTTTAATATTTTTTGGAATGTATTCGACTATTTGAAATTCTTTCTTCAGACACATATTTTAGATTCTTTTATAGATAGTTAATTCAGTATTTCATAATGATATATGGTAAAACATTAGTGAGAAACCTACATTTTGATATGCTACTTGCTTATCAAAGTAATTTGGCTAATTTCTATTATTTTACTGTCACGATATGTCAAATTTTTGAAGTGAAATAAGCGAAATGATTATTCTTATTGGCATAATCTTCAGATTCCAATTTTCTTTGATATTGTTTAACTGCTTCTTGTCACAGAAAAGCTTTAGCAGCAATCTGACAAATGAGATTAAATTCAGAATTTTGAAGGAAATACCTGATCTGATTCTTTCTTACATGAGATATTTTTGCTTTAAATTTCGAACGAGCAATTTAATTTTGACCAATATTTTATGCAATTAAAATATGTTAAGATGATAGAATTCATATACGGTTTTTATTAGTTTAAATTTAATAAAATCAACTTATAGAACTTTCTATATGAAAAAAATTAGTCAAGAGCAATGAATCGATCGCGCGATCTTTTTCATTCGATTTTATATATCCTTTTGTTGAAAATTCAAAATTATCAATTTCGAATTGATTAAAAATGATTGATATCGAGTGTAATAAGAGAGAAGATATTCACTTATTTTGGGAAATATCTAAATATTATCCAGTCTGAATGAAAAATATATATATAGACTAGTATCTTGGAATCCTCTAGGGAATCAGTCCTATTGAAAATGATCGATATTCGATCATATCTAGCTAGACATCTGCTTATCAAAACAGTATATTATGTAAATATCATCCAATTTAAATGAAATTCACGTTTATTATAGGGATCCGCTAGAGAATTGTGTATACTAAAAATGATTAAAATCGATTCGTTATTACTGCATAATAAAACAATCGATTTTAATCATTTTTAATAAATCCTAAATTGGTAATTTTAAATTTTCAATATAAAGGTGAACAAAATCGAATAATGGAAAAAGTTGCCTGATTGATTCATCGATTTTGATTAACTTATTATGTACTATTTTCTAAAATAAATTTTTGACTAAAAAACTTCATTTACAAACTGAAGAATAATTTATTGATATCAAATTTCGATGAAATTTAATAGTGGTAAACAAATTATTATGCAGATTTTAATGAAATTTGCATATTAATGCATTTCGACTACAATAAAAGAATTAGAACCTATAATAATAAATTTGCAAATATGAACTGTTTCGTTTAAAAATTGCGATTGTTTTTTCCTTTTAAGTATTTTCGCCTATAACAAGAACTAAAAAATACCGATTTAAGCCAAATTTGATAGAATCAACCTTAAACCAATTTGTTATAAGTTTAGACTTATCCTAAACATATATATATATAAAATTTTTGTTCTGAAAGAAGCCATATATTTACAGTAAAGTTTATGTTCATTGCTGCATAAATCTATTCTAATATAGGATAATTGAAAGAAGTTATTTCGATAAAAAATAAATTCTGTAAAGTATTAAAAATAAGTAGATTTTGTATGAGCATCATATAGATGATATAGCATTTTCGTCGGTTAAGTTGGTTATTTTTAGTCGGTTAAGCTATGATTATTTTTAATCAAATATTCTTCTATGACAAACTTTACATAAAAACTTAAGCAGAGAACCACAATATACTCTTTAATAAAAACATGAATCTATAAGTTAATTTCTGCTGCTTATAGATAATTAAATAAATTCAGGTGACATTTAAAGAATTAACTTATATAGTACAGATAAATTTAACCAAAGAACTGACGAAATTAGACTTTATCTCAAAATAAAAACAAGAATTCCCGAAACAAGCATTTAAATCCTTAATTCTAATTTAATAATGTCGCCACTCTTAACTAAAAAAAATTAAACAAAAGATAAAAATCAGATGTTTTTTTCTAATTACATTACAGCATATTAAGGTTACAATAATTTTTTTAAGCTTTTGACAATTAAATTTTAATTTAGTTAAGACAGAAGCATTTAAATGTATACGTTTCCAAACTCTTCCAAATTACTTCTTTTTTAATGGTTTAAAAAACGAACACATTACTCAAATTTTAAGAAGAAAACAATAAATTAAAACAAAACCGTATATTAATTCAAAATAATTTAAAATTAGATATTTATAAACTTGAAACTAATTACAAATTTAACTATTTAGATTATAATAATTCAATTTGTAAATTAATAAAATAATAAATTAAAAATTATATTGAGTTAATAATTCAATATAATTTTTAATTAATAATTAAAATCAATATAATTCTTATCTTTTTTTTTTTTATAAAAATTTAATTTTTAATAAAATAATTTTTTATTAAAAAATTATGCAATCTTTTTACTGATTTTAATTTTGTATTTTTTATTAATAATATGTATTTTACATATGCATTAAATAATAAACTTTCACTGTTTATTTTTAATATTAAAATAAAATTGTATTTGCATCAAAACATTTCGAATTTAGTTAAATATTTGTTGAGATACAAGAACTACTTTTTATCATTAAATCTGATTGCTCCAATTAGATTATCAACTTGTTGGCAAAAGCAAATTTAATTTTTTGAATAAATTTTATCAGATATAATCTTATATATTCGATTTTATTGCCCTTTTTTTTATTAGTAAATAACGAATAATAAAACTTGGTAAATTTAATTAGAAAGTTTTGAGATCTGTTTCTGTTATAAAAGGATGTGTCTATATAAAACTCGAGTTAGTTTACAAGAAAGATGGATTCTTTTTTCTAGTTTTTTTTCCTGATACTGCCATTGAAAATCCAACATTACAATCGTTTGTGACATGTACTTCGATGACAGTCGAGAAGAAATAATTTTCTGCAAACTTGGCACGTTTTCTTTCAAATTTTAGAATTCTAGTTCTAAAGAAGGGGAAAAATATATATGTCACTGTCATCCCTTCAAATAATCTTCTCGTTATTTACCTACGTTAAAGTATTGAATAAAAAACTTTACTAATAATATTAATGAATGTTTTAATTCGAATAATATTTTTAATATTGTACTCATTGATCGAACTTTTTCTTCACGAAGAGAAATTATAAAAATTTCAAAAAAATTGAATAATTTATAAAGTTCTCCATTTTTAAACATATTTCCCGAAAAATCTAGTAGAGATTCGACGGCTTCAAACGAACAAAAATCCTAAAAGCTACTATCAAAGAAGGTCTAAAGGGAACAATTTTAGAATGCAGTTACCAATGATTTATGTGGAGTGTGATACGTGGGGAACTGTGAACTAATGGATGCGTAGATCTGTTGGGAATGCCAAGATCTAAGTAATCCCTACGGATGCCAATGTGACCAAAACTGCTACCATTAAGTTAGGCGTGGTCGTTGGAACCTCCCTTTTTATCCATGACGTCAGGAACGATGAAAAGAATTTTACAAAAATGCTTTCTATTGAGTATTGAATCTCTTTTTACTTGACTTTGTCGTTTTTGGATAGTACAAAATGACGATGAAATATTTCCACTTTGGTACTATTTGCAGCTAGACAATGACAACTTTGCTCCAGGGAATCGTAATTTCAATCTTCTGCAAAAAAAAATTTTCTGCATCTTTCTTCTCAATCGGAAATTTCACGGTTTCTTTTATTGAAAGCTGTTCAGACTTCATACCTGTTGTCATGGGTATAATGATACAACTTTATTATATCAAGAAAAGTTCGAGAATTTTCTTTCACGTTTATCATCCTTTCATATATACATAAACGTCAAATAAATTTAACAAATTCACCCGAAAGAGAGGCAAGTATATTCAGATAAATTTAAATTCCAATAAAATATTTGTAAATTTATTTAAAATCTTTTTTTAACTTTTGAGAAAATTTATATTCCTCTTTTTTTTCTATCTTCGTTTCAAACTACACAACTATTTTTAGTCTTTTTTTATAAAAAAAAAAAAAAAATAGAATATATATATTCAGTTTGTTAGTTCGTTTGCCTGTTCGTTTGAAAAATAACTCAAAACCAATAATCACAGAAGTTTCAAATTTAAGTTTTAAATTTTTATTATTTAAGATTCATGTCTAACAATTTTGAATAAATGATCTGGTTACAAGATGGCGACTGTCTGGAATCTTTAAAATTCTTTAACACTGAAACTGTCTATCATAAATAAATGACGTTATACATATTTATATAGCCTTTTTTGTAAAAAAAATAATCATAATATTTTTGGATATATATATATCTTATATCCAATAAAAGATATCAAGTGTACATTATGAGCTTATATACTATACTTTATAAATTTATTTAGTAAATATCTTCTTTTATACTAGTTATAGTACTTTATATTATTTTCTTTAATTTTATATTTGTTTTCTTTGTTTCCTAGATTATTTATAGGAAAGAAATGAAATGAAATATTTAATTTTCTTTTATTTTACTAATATTGCACGCTTCATTTCTCGTATACTTAATATTTTATGAGCATGATCCGATTAATAATAGATAATAAAAATCTTTTAGAATTCTTTTATAAGTTTAGAACTAGAATGATTGTAATAATATCGAATCCTTTCTAGAATTTTTTTTTTTTTTTCTTGAGTCGAAAACAAAAGCGTAAAAGGATATTAATCGCGGATGTAATTTAGAAAAAGTTATTAATTGAAAGAAAATTAAATTACACAAAATAAAATACCCACCTTCGACTTTTAGAAATGTGTGGTTAAAAAGAAAAGCATGTAGAATCATTATCTAGTACCAAAGCATACGTTGATAAATCAATAGGAAGACATCTAATTACTGTTATTACTTTTCGAAAAATCCTATTTCCATTTCCAGTTTGACTTAGTGATAAATAATGTTATCTTTTAAATTCAGTTTCTAAACCGACAAAATTACAAAATTAATCACAAATCTAGAATTAAGAAATGGTTAGGAGTCGTAAATCGATTCTTTTCAGCCAAAATCGTTTACTCGTCCCGATTTTTTTTCCTTTTTTTTAATTCTTCAGAAGGAAACACCAAAAACGAAAAGGAAAATAAAAAAAAAACGAGTCGAATTCTATCATTAGTATAGGTCAACCATTCGTTTTAAAGTAACTAATTAAAGCGGATAGCTGAATAACCATCCAAACAGAATTTTTGTTTTCAAATGCACAATTTTTAATCCTTTATTCCTGATAGAGTAGACACCTTTTGAATATAAATTAGATAAATAATTAAAATGCTTTCAGTTCACACATCTTATCCATTTTCGTTTGAAAATTACTTTTAAAAATATTTTTGAAAATTAATTAATTTTCTTTAATATATTTCACAGTATTTCTTTTCCGTTTAGACGTTTAATTATAAAGGCAAACTTTATAAAACTTATAATGTAGAATATAAAAGTTTTGATGAAGTTATACAATGCAAATCAATGAAAATCCTGAATTACAATAATCTAGTCAAAAAAATTCTCGAAACAAAATTTTTAGGAACATTAAAAATAATTATAAATTAATCGATAAATTGTTAAAATTTGTTTAATAAAATAGAAATGTTAAAAAATAATAAACTGGCATTGAGAAAAAGAAAAAATATATAAAGTCGCTAAATAATAAAGTAACTTTAACTTTGTTGCTTTCTATTTTATTTTTATAAATTTCTTCAAAAAATAATAAATCATCACTGGAGAAAATTTTCTCATATTTATTTAAATAGTAACAATTTTGAATTATTTTGATAGTTCTTTGACATTTCGGACGTCAGAACAGGAAATTAAAATGTCATATTATTTTCTATTCAGTACGAAGGTAATTTTAATTTAAAAGTAACTGATAGTTTAAATGGAAAAAAAATATTAATCCGAATTATTGTTTTTTAAATAGATTTTCGAATACGAAATTATTTTTTAAGCAAGAAAAAAATGCTAAAATGCTGTTTTTTCTATTATCTTTGAATAGTGATAAGCTATGTGTAATTCTACTTATTTTAAATAATTTATTACTGAAAATTATGGTTTAAAAAGTTGTGTAAAAAAGCTTTTTTTTAATCAGTAAGAAATCCTTGACACTTTCTTGACAGAGAACTATTATCGATAGAAATTTAGTAAACTTAGAAGATAATTAAATTTTTAACTACAATTTAAACAATAAGGATTGCCTCCCTCCCAAAAAAAACTAATTGAAGATAGACAGATGAGTGATAATATCGTCTAAAAGTTATTGTTTATCTTTAAAATTTGTTGAAAATGACCTTTAAAAGTTCACACAAATGACCTCTCTGTTATTTTTACGCCTGTTATGTGATTGCTTATTAATTTCGTCGTAAAATCGTTGATTGAAACATGAAAGTTAATCAGAAAATAAATAATTAAAAAAAATTGCGTGGAATGTAATAATTAGATAGATTAAGAGTTCTTATGATAGCCATTGTAATCCAATTAGTGCAATCTTGGAAAGTACTCAAGCAATGTCTCCATCTCTGTTTGTATAAGGACAGATTACTCACAATGACATCTGCTACCCATAGTTGCTGCTGGGAGTTAAGAAAAATATACAAATTTTGCTAATTACTACTAATTTGTTTACGTTACGTACAACGAAAATTTACTAAGAAGAAAGAATGTTTGAATCCAGAATCAATTTTGTTTCGAAATTTGTTACACAAATCCAACCTTTTCTATTTATAAAAACGAATTTTTATTGACGTAGAACCTCTAACAAACTAAGTTGTCTCTATTCCCATTGGGATATGGGGTCTCTCGCGGTCTTACAACACAGTTCCAGAGAACAGAATCTTTATATGGCCTTCAGGCATCTGCTCAGATCAATTGCATGGTGCCTGTAGAACTGATGTAGAATGTCGTTCCACCTAAATATTTACTTGGAGAAGAGCACCAAGAGAATGCACTTTACCAACTCCCTAACTGTCTTACATATGACTTATAGAATTCAACTTTTATTTTTTTAATAAAAGAAAAATATACATGTATATGTATTCATGTAACTTATTTATTTAATAAATTATACTAAAGCAGAAACAGAAATCACATCGCCAAAAATTAATTTAATTGTGGTGTCTTAATGCGTTAATTTTAATTAAAAATAATTACATTTATTCGTGATTATTCACTGTTAAACTTTAAATAATTGTGATATTTCACATATTATAATTTACATTTAATATATAGTTATATTAAATTCAAATTCGAATTGACATTTAACTGCATTAAATGTAATTGTTTCACTGACATCCCATAAATTAAATGATGCTCATTTTTTTAAAATTTTAACATTTTTAACGGAAACGAAAATTACTGTATAAAAATTAAAAATCGAATTTATTTTTTTTCTTTAAATATCGTTTATTTATAAAAGAATAACGTTAAGATTGAATGAATTATTTGTAAAAGTTGACTGTTTGATAAGATCAACGAATTGTTAGAATCGACAGGCAAAAGGTGAATATTTTTTCACTCCAAACTTTATCGACTTTATTGTTTTTCATTAGAATGGAATTTGTGAGCTGATAAATTTAAAATGACATTTAAAAAAGGGCATCTAATGGGATGATGAATGTTTTATAAAGAGTAAAATCCAGTCGGATTTAAAAGAATTTTTATTATCGATAGATCTAAATGATCGATTTCGCAGATATTTTTTGACTTAAATTATCGTTGATTAATGGATAAATCTTTTTTTTTTTTTTTTTCCTTATATACAAGTTACGTAGAAGTTCGAAATTTGCTCGGTTTTTACCTTCGTCTCATAAATTTCTGATTTATTAAGGTGGTTAATTCAAAATTTTATAAACAATTTAAAAATTGCATAATTTGAATATAGAAGAATATCTATTTTTATGTAAATAAAGAACTGAAAGATAATTTAATAATAATTTTTAAATGACAACAGATGTTATTTTACAATTCATTCACGAATTCGATACGTGACAAGAAACTAAGGCAGATGAGTAATTTTCCAAGACACCGAATATGAGAAGAACGGCCAAAACTCGCCTTATGCTGTCCACAGAATCTCGAAATTCTCCAGAGGATAACAGCTAATTTTTTTTTGCTTTTAGTTCCCATGAGTGTCGTGAAAGATGCTCTTAGAACAAACACGCCAAGCCAATATATATCAAGAAAGAAATTCTAACACGGTTTCAGATTACAAAGTTTTCAAGAAACACTGGTTGTTCGACCTGTAGAAATTCACTTGTAGAAGTGGATCTTATTATCGGAATACATAAATATTAAATGAAATATATATACATTTGTTATATATATAATGGTTAGATTTTGCTACCGATTTGTTTAAGGATATATAACTTTAAAATATTTTATTTATTTTTAATATTTAATATAAACATTAAAGAAACTTTTTATCTTCTTCAAAACTAAAAAAACAATTAATTTTTTATATATAATAGATATTCATAAAGATATTCTTAATTGAAATCGATTTTTTCATTCAGACTCTTTTTATCAAATGGAAAAGTTAGAGTATTTAAGAAATAACGTTACAGATCAGTCACATTTTAGAAAACTTCTAGTGATGTAAACTTATCAGAAAGACCGAACTGACTGAAGAACTTTTATTTCTGTAACTATTTTATCTTTTCTTTCTGTCTCATTACTCCCGAGATCATTGACGTCTTTCCCGATAGCTAGATTTTGATGTCTCTGTTAGAAAATCTTTCTACTTTATATTGTTTTACTTTTAGAAAATGCCAAGTTGTATCATACATTTGACAAGTTTCAAATGCCGAGGATTTTCAATTAATTTTCTCGAGTAGGTATTTAAAATGAAAAATATATATATATATATATAAAGACGAGTTTAAGTGCAAATGGTCTCTAAAAATATGACTTGAAACTAAATATATCTTTTAATAATTTAAAGAAATATCCATTCTACAAAATTTGCATATTTTATACTCGACGTTGATGTATGATATTTTTAAATTAAATCAAATTTAGAAACATAGAAACGTGAATAATTATTAAATATTTTTAAGTTTCTCTTTTTTAATAATTATTCTTTACTATATCTCTTATTATTATGGGGCTATACATCGATTCATTGATCTTCGCTGGATTTTTTTAAGAATGAACACTTCTTAATTCATGAATGAGTTTCCATTCATGTTGGATTCAAACAAGTACGTTTATCTGAATATGTAAACAGAATATAAATAGAATGGGATCAATGAAGCTATTGTTTTTTTTAAATAAACGTATCAAACTAAACCATAAATGGAAACATTCATTCTATGGATGTCTCCATTCATGAACCACAAGAAAACCTATAAAAACCTATTTATATTTATGGGTAATTTCTGCAATATATCATTCTATTTTTTTTTTTTTTTTAACTAGGAAATTATTAATTTATTAATTACATAGAAACCATCATTATTTACGAAAGTCCTGTTGTTGATAATTTTCCATAAAGAAAAAATAAAATTCTTTAAATTTTTAGACGAAGATTCTGAAAATTTATTGATATAAAACGTTGATTTCATTCAATTATAAAACTAATATTTTAATATTTTAAATTTATATAAATATAGACATTAAATATTTGATGTAAACTTATTTAATTTTTAATTAATGTTATTTGTAAGAGAACTATATGTTGTAAGATTTAATAAAATTAATTTTTTAAAGTGGTAGTTTCTATAAATTGAATTTCTAGCATCATGGATAGCTTGCTGACAACTAAGTTTCAACCAACAAATCTCTTTTCGTTCAATTAAGCGGAAAATAGAGATGCGATTTCTTTCTTATAAAATTATCAAGGGATAGGATTGTCCATTGGAAATCTTTGGTCCGTTTGTTTTGGAAACTTTCGTCCAGGTAATCGGGTTACAATCGCACTAACAAGAATAAGCGATTCTAGTCTTCCCTTTGGGTTTTCCTCTTTTTTTATTTTATTTAAAAAAATACAACACCATATCTTTCGTAAAAAAAACATTATAAAACTTTTAGAAATATATATATATATGAGTTATTTACCAACTGACGAAAGTTTTAACGACGAAAAAAACGAATCAGATGATGAAAAATTTCAAATATTTCTTTAAAAAAATTATTAAAATGTAACGACGCTCCTATAAAAGAAAATTTCGATAATTTATTATTTTTAGTAGTTATATTTTAGAAAATTTAACTTTAATGGGAAAAACAGAAAATAGTAAAAAAAAGAAGGAAATATTAATTATCGGTTGGAATATATCTAGACGGAATTTCATTACTTTAGTAGAAGTAATTTTTCTATATGCATATTAAATAAGAGAAAATTTATATGGTCGTATTATATAACAGCTGGAATTGACGCAAATCTCTACATTCTATTTATTTTAACAAATAACGTACAGAAAAGCAACATCACGAAATTAGTAACCTGTAAATCAGAATAATTGTCACTTAATTGCCAAATCAGAGTGTAGTCATTATTGTTAATGTATATCCAATGTAATGGCTATTCATTATTTTCACCAAGCACAAAATACTAAAAGTAATTCAATTTTCTTTATTTTTCTTCGCTAAGATATTTATGATAATACACCAAGTCGTTAGTGCTATTTTTCTTTAAACTTTGAAGAAAACTAAATGTCATTTTGTCCTGGGTAAAGTGACTAATAAACTAAACATATCCCGTATTTATTATGGAAACTTGTTGATTAAAGTAGCGATTTATATTATTAAATAGATTTTTTTACGTCGCACAATATTTAATATTAACGTTTTAAATAAAACAAAATTTATTTTTAAAAAAATATAATGTCGCAAATTTTTAGATAAAGTTGAATCTGTACTACACCATCTCATAGGCAGCAGTGATTTTAATCCTAAATTTCGACAAATTCAACAAAATACTACTAATAATAAATTTATATCATATAATTTGATGACAAAAATATGTTAGTTACTTAACAGTAATTTTGTTATAGTTCTTATTTTTAAAACACGATAGTAGTTTAGTGATACTGTTGACTGATACGCACTTCTCCAGTTTCCTTTTATAATTTTATTAAGGTAGCAAATTAAATTTTAAATTATTAGCACATAAAAGGAATAATAATGATAATATAATACCCCAAGAAAAGATTGTTCTTAAGACAAAAAAAGAAGTTTCTGTTTCTTTATTACAGAAAAAAAGAAAACTCCGTAGATGATAACTTCATTCTCCCTAGAGGGAAGATTGTGATTACACAGTTATTACTCTGGCCTAAGGGTTCAGATGAGAGCGACAACATGCGAACCTCACAGTTACTATCGCTTCTTATTGCTTCGCATCTATTATTTCTTTTTTTTTTATTATTCTCCATCAATGTGGATATATGATTCGAAAGCTTCAGCTTCTCTCTCTCTCTCTCTCTCGCTTTCTCTTTCTATGATGGTAAGTTACGACTAAAAATTATAATTCTACAGTTACATATCATATAAGAAATATATCTTTCGGAATTAGCTTTTTCTTTAACTCTACTAGTTTGTATGCAGAAATACTTTAAGTTTTATGGGAATACTTTCACAATTTCATTGCCTCTCATGAATTAACAATGGTGAAGGTTCATTAGAATTCCTCACTTGCTACGACCATACTTTATGATACAGTTACTTTTATAATTTGTATGTCTAATAATTCAAAAGTGCAATTTAAAACTAACTACTTTAAAATGTGTTTTTTTTTTTTTCTTCATGTTTCGACTTTTAGTTTTATATATATATATTTATGTATAATTCCAAAAAATTAATTTATTGTAGAGCGAATTTTCAGTGTATTCAATAATATATGTTAATAAGGCTATAAAAATTGCTATAAATATATTTATATAGCTTGGCTTTGATTGTAATTAAAAAAAATCACTTTTAAATTATTAAAATTTTGTTTTTTATGTATCAAAAATGTTACTGACAAAACGAAAAAAGTCACAAAACTTTACTATTCTTGTTGAAAATGCTGATTTTTTTTTAATTGCATGCAAATAAAAAAAAATAATAAAATTTTTAGTTGACATATTAATATGTTCATTTGAATATAAATAACAGCGTTATTACCAAAAATATGAATAAAAATAAACTCGTTTTTAAAGAATTTTATATTTGAATAAACAAATTTTTATAATACGGTTAACATTATCATATGAATGAATTTTCGAATATACGTGATTCGGTATACATAGTTTATCATTCAAAATGATTACAGATCGTTTCGAGAGCTTATTATCTTGGTAAATATCGTAATTCATTTTTATTCTACGACTACAAATAATAATTTTTAAATATTTTTTTTTCCACTTAAGAAATTCGTATGTAAATGGAATTATAAGAAATCCTATCTTAAAACAAATAATAAGGAATGGGAAAAAAATCTCATTTTAATAAATTCTGTCTGCTTTTGTAAAAATTGATTATTTTAAATTACTTTTTTTTCCCTCTCTCTCTCTCTCTAGAAATTTATGTGAAATCTTAAAATCGATTTATCTATAAATGATATTGGTTTTCAGAATGAAATATTTCTGTCGTAATATATTTATTTAAAATAATTTTATTTGACTTTTATTCGTTAATTATAACAATAAATGAAGGTTAAAAAAAAAGAAAGAAAAATAATCCATAAGTCTCATATAATATCTTATTATTGGACAGCAAACGTGTAACAACATACTAATACAATAATAATTTTTTCGTATTAAATAAATAATGATGGCAATAAATAATTATTTAGTCTATTTAAATTTTTATTTTATGTGTATAGGCCGATATCTTTAATCCAATTTGAAGAAGAAAATCAATAAATATGAAAAACAAAATGCAAGACTAATATAATTTATTTAAATCTTTAAAAATCTGTAACGTTTTTAATGATTTTTTCTGTATAAAATTGTTATACATATTTAGTTTGTCTGTATGTCTGTTCATCCGCAAAATATCTCAAAAAAAAAAAACAAACATAATGATTCATTCAAATTTTATGAAATCATTCTTTGTTAATTAAGACGTTTACCTATTAATTTTGATCTTCTTACATGAACTCTTTACAAGATGGCGACGGTTCAAATTTTAAACATTCTATAATGCTGAAAGAATGTTTTTTATATAAAAAAATGGTCGTAACTTTGTACATCACAGTAAAATATTTTCTTGAATTCTTATTTTTTTTAATATTAATTTATCATTTTATCAGGTTGAGTTAAAATAACGCATTCAAATGTGTATACAGTTATTCGTTTTAAACAAATATTTATTTTGAATTTATTTTTATTTTTCGGAGTATAAATATTATTATATATTACTAATAGAAGTTTTGTAAACAAGATAATCATTTTTCACAACTTTGACATTCATTAATTAAAATTGTTAATTTCCATCTAAGTAATTGCTGCTAAATTTTCTTGACTAATGGTTCATCATGTGTTTTCTAAACTAGCTGCTTCTTTAATAAATATGGTTAATTATAAAGAGAAAAGTTATCAAACTTTGTCAGCCTTAATTGATTTTATTTATACTTCATGAAAATGACATAAATAAAGAAATGATACAAAGAAATCAATAGAAATTTTATCTAAGAATTCCAGATTTCGATACATTGGCCATCATGGGAATGACTCTTATCGAAAATATTTTCAAAAAATAGGAAAAAAATATGGACAAATACAGCATATAAAGAAAAACTGATAAGTTTATATTTTATATATTGAAATTTATCAATAAATAACTTTAATAAAAATAAATCTTCTGTAGGATAAGGAATATCAAGTGTGTAGATTATAGATTCGTTTGCATTTTTTATTAATTAAAGAAAATCTTAAAGATATATTTAATATTTTAAAATGTTCTTCATGATATTTTATTCGTTATTCAAATTTTTTATAATATTTTAAGAGAGCTTTATCATCAATTTTTATAAATATAAATAAGATGTCTTTAAATAAAAATAAGAGGGAGGAAAAAACTAAAATTTAAATAAAGAAAATAGAATTTGATAATGATTAAATTTTCTTCGCAATTGTTTAATCAAGACCTCATAAGTTAAATCAATTCTAAGTTTTCATTCTGAAATATAACTTTCTTCCATTTTTTTTTCATTTTTTTGTTTTACACAGAAAATATATACTGTATACAGTAAATAAGTTTTTACTTTTATTATTGTAGTCTTTGTAAAGACATCACCAGTTACATAGAAGTACAGAAAAACTACCAAAGATGTCAGAAAAATCTGTCGTTTTGGAGACATTGATGGTATTACAATAGCGGGCTGACTCTACTGCCAGAAAAACCGACACTATCGTCGACAGTCCACTGAAGAGTTGTGTGGGTACAAGCTTATTTATCCCATCATCCAGTACTCTGCTATGCTATTGTTCGAATCTCGATTCTCCCTATCGGTCGCATTAACTGAGTCAGAGTAACGCTGTCACATTCATCGCAACACAATGCCAAAAAGATTGAATCTTGATGCTAGTATTTAAGTTCCGAAGAATTTGTATAAATCAGAAAATTAATGTCAAAAAATGTAAAAATAATAACAAAACTCTGGAGGAAAGTTTTTTCCCTTGGTTTAATTTCTTAAGAGATTTAAAAAAAAAAGAAGAAGAGGAAGAAGATTGAATTGTAAAGTTTTCGTTCTTAAGATAAAAACTTAAATTTTTATTGAAAAATGGAAAATAATAGTGGAGACAAGTTGAATTTCTAATAATTAATTTTATCAATGGTAACAGACTTAATTTTCTTTACTAAAAATACAGTTTAATAACGTTGAAAAAAATCCTTTTGGGATTTTGACGTCGGTTTTAGAAGTATGGTAATTAACGTTTGTTGAAAGAAGAAGGAGGGAAGAAGAAGAAGAAGAAAAAAAAAAAAGATTTCGAAGTTGAACTCAAAAACCTTCTTTAACATTTTATCATTTATCAAAAGCAATTAATCATTATAACTTTGCGGTGCAATTTTATTTCGTTTAATAAAAATGCTTTTATAAAAATAAAAACCTAATAATTAGTTCTTGATATTTAAATTTCGTATTTATCAAATAATAATTTATGACATAAGTTATGAAAGGTAATGAAAGAAGGAATAATCTTTTAATAAGTTAAGAAAAATTATTATTTTACTTTTTTATATCTATCTATATATATTTTTTTAAAGGCCGTCTATTGTAACAAAATCTTTCAATTATCCGTCAGAAACTATTTTGTCGAAAATGGTAAAATATCTTTGAAAACACAAAGAACCAAAAGAATTTAGCTGCACATGAACTCTTACTAAACTAACTAGATTGATTCAATTACACCAGATGTACTGAAGAACATTTAATCAAAACTAAAAAAAAAAAAAAAAAATACGTTTTGGTTTAAAGAAAAAAGGAAAACTATCAAATTTCAACCAACTGAAGAATCTGCTTTCATTCTTTAATCTTTTTTTTTACGGTTAAAATATCTTATATGAAGAAACAAAAAGTTAGGAAAAAATATACAACTATCAAGATTCTATTCGTAAAAACTAAGTAAAAAATTCGTAAGTCTGATTTCGAAATTATTCTCAGAGGAACTAAAACAACTAACTAAATAAAATAAATCTCCAAAGTCTAAACTAAAATATAACTTTCAAAAATAAGTTGAAAAAGGAAAGGGGAGAAAAAATAGAAGCTTTTTATTTTAATAAAACTGCAAATAAACAGAATTTCTAAAATTAGAATGATAAATATTCGATGAATTAATTTACTCTTTTTATGTTTAATTTTATACAAATTAAATATTTAATTTATGAATATAGATAAATTATAAAATTTGTTTTTCAATCCCGAAATAACAGTAAGACAAGAAACTTTATTCTGAAAATTGCAGCGGAACTTTTTTTAAAATTAAAACATATTATAAATTTTTATAAATAAATTAATAAATATATTTTTAATCTCCGATTGATCTTAATTTCTTTTTATCTGAAATTCGACGCATTGAAATGCGAACAAAACAATCTAAAACACAGAATAATAGACCTAAGGGAAAAAAACAAATAGCAGAAGAACGTCAATAATAGAGTGGGCTTAGTAAATTGGCCACGGATAATTACCCATTTGACGCGGAAGAGCAGCCAGGAAGTAGTTAGAAGGCTCACCTGCAAAGGGAATGATTGTCATAAGAGGAACAGGATTTGGGCGGTGTCGATGGATTGCAGAGTCCTTTTAGTCCAAGGCGGAGTTGTGATATGGTCGATGTTCCTCCGCTCTTGCTCTTGTAAGACATCTGTCTTGCCATTTGAAAACATCATAAACATTATCTACTACTACACCATTTGTTTTTCTCATAGGACAATTGCTCTTTCTTCCCCTTTATTGCAGTAGTTATAAATCATTTATCCATTTGATAATAGTTATATAATAATGTTAAAATATTCTTTTAATAATAATTTGGAACGATTTAAATAAAAATGAATATTTAATTATTTAAAAAAATGCAGTCTTACACGAATTTTAATGTGACCATCTATATTGCAAATTTAACGCAGAATTTTCTCAAATCTAATTTGCATTAAACATGCTATTTTTATTAATAATGTATCATTCGTATTGTATAGAATATATTAGGAATACCAGGAATAGATGACATATAACTCACTTAGAACTTTCATTACTATTAACACAGCCAATATGATTATGGTATACAATATTGTAACAATGCATTGTTTATTTAAAATATATCTACTTTTTCTGATTTTAAGCTTAAAGCAAAACTTTATTAGACCAAAGAGAATATTCGAAAAATTCGATAACTTTAATTATAACATCTCTCTTTATGCTTGAAGCAATAATTTTGTCTGTGGATGTCTACAGAGATCAGAGTTCATCCCTAGGCGATCATTTACTTCACCAGTCACATCCTCCAGAGTTTCCTATTTTCTCTGGCTTCATTACTTCCCCCTTACTTAATTAGTGTGTAGTAATGGCTTCCAAATAGATTGAATTTTTTTCATTTCTTTATGAATTTTTACTACATCAAAAAATTTATTTAACAAAGTACTTGAACCACACAAAAAATTTCCATGCGATACGGAAATGCCGAACTCTGCGAAAAGTAATAGTTTAATGATGACAAACATCATTTCAACTTGAAATTTTATAATTAGGATACTATTTTTTAAGTGTTTGCTTTTAGAAAAAATTCTGTTAAAAAGTTTAACGAATCTTAATATTTACAAATCGTTTAGAGCATACATTATAAATCAATAAATTTTTACAAATATAGGAATAGTCGCTGTCGTTTCTCTTCGAATGTTTCATCGATATTGTCGATGTCCATCTTTTCACATCGACCATATGACTCTAGGTGATGTGTCACAGTTTTGTCTTCTCACAACTTTCTTTGCCTCGACATTGCTCCTACCTGATATAGATATAATTTGATTATAGTTTCTCTTCCTATCTTCTTCATCCTTCCATCCAAGCAATTCTAATTTTAGGTGTCAGAAACGATTAAAGTCATTTTTCAAAGTGAAAAATCAAGATGAAAAGAACTGATTCGGTTTGTTAGGTTTTCCATTTCTTATAAATTCGTTAAATAAAATTACTACTCTAATTATTTATTTTTGTTTACTTTGAGTGATTATTATCATTATTATTATTACTACTATTAGCATCTGTCAACAATTTAATCATATTATTCTAATTTTGGATGATAATAAAACATTAAACTTAGAGATATGCATCAGACAACAAATATGTGAAAACGTTAATACAAAGTGCTATACTCTCAAGATTTAGATCAGCCATTATCACACGGGCGGAACTTCTAAGTTGAATGATTAAATTTAGTGAGAAAGGTAAAATGGATGGAGATGTGCCGCCCCACTAAATTTGGTTTAGATTTGAAAATTTAATGAGTGACTGCAACCAATTCCGTATTAAAGTTATTTTCTACTGTCAAAGATAAAAATCATACTTTCATACATTATATCATTAAATTGACTATTCAGATGACTTGTCATGACATATAAAACATTTCCGTGAGTAGCACTTTTGCGGATTCTATTTACATATACATAAGTTACTAACATATTTAAAAGAATTTTTGTTTCATTCCATTAGAATTTTTTGAATAAAGCAAACTTTCTTAATGTGAAAAGTTTTTAATGCTATCTAATGCATTCTTTAGATTAAAAGACAGCTAAATACAATATTTATAACTGTATTCGGCAATAGTATATTAATACTCCGCAATGCTTTTAAATTTTCTTATTTTTTATTTTATTTTATTTTTTTTTAATTAATCAATTAATCTTAAAAATGACTGTTTATAGATCAAAATGATAATTACATAATAAAAACATTCGTTACACAACGTTTTAATCGGTAAAATGATAATATAATTAACAATATTACGTTACATTTCTCCATTTTTCCTAATCGAGTTTTTCGTGAAAGATGCGGAGATACCTCGAAGCGATTCTTGTTTTAATATAACGAAATAAGTACAATTAAACTGATCTTTTGACAGGATAACACGTAAATGTGCTTTCTAGATCGCATCAGCGAAGACACTGCAAAAGACAATGATGGAGAAAATGATCTGTCATTGAAGCCGAAAGCAATACCTGCCACATGGGATAATAACTGTCCCCTAGCCAATAGATGTCACTGTCAAAATGGATTAGCTTTAGGGGCTTCGAGATGTGGCGACACCAATGTCCACTTCGTGTCAGTGAACTAGGACATCATTTTGTTTGTTTCCAAGTGGGTCAACTTTCATTCCACAGCTTATGAAGTTCTACACGCTTGACGGAGTTTGGCATTTTCCTTTCTATTTGTCAACATTGCTTGTTGTGATTCTAGTTAATAAATTCATTTATTTTTAATGATATTTACTTTGCATATGTCGTCCTGTTTATTTATCAACAATTACAGCATTTTTTTTTCTCCTCTCTCTAAATCGCATTTCACATAACAGAATAAACTTGAGTTAGATCTAAATGGATTAGTTATATATAGTTTCAGTTATAGATTTTTTTTTATTTTGAAACGAATGCTTCTGTCAAATAAAGACAAAGACAAAACACCGTTTAAGATAGCAAACAAGGTTATGAGTTTATCTATTTATCTTGTGATTAATGTTCCAGAGTTGCTGCACTAAGTGTAAACAACTAACTGGATTAACTGTTTATCTAACAAAGGCATAATTTTAAACCAGGCTATTGTAAAATTTTATTATATTGAAAATAAATTGTATTACTTCCAACCGTTCAAAAATTATTATTATTATTATTATTTTTTTTTTTTTTTGGATTTCTTAATATAGCTTTATGTTTCTATAATTTTAATAGCATTTATAGAAAAATAATTCATTTAAGTACTACATTATAATTAATATTTAATAATCCAATGTTTATAACAAACAGATGATTTCGTCTCTTGATAGTTGCAGTTTATAATAATTTATGACATCAAAACAATAATATTCTATTGCATCAATAAAAAATTTTTATAAATATGATTTTTTTTTATATTAAACGCCACATAAGGTGATGCTCATCTTAACTTGTTTTAGTAGGAATCATGGACGAAGAGAAGTAGAAAAGAAAAAAATAATAATAATTTTTATATGAATTTTCCATAAATATCAATAACGATTTAGTACAATTATAATAAATGCTTAACTAGGCCTATATAAATAAAATTCCATTCCCAAAAAGAAATATTTTCTACATTTAGACATTGAAATTAAAGGAACAAGAGAATCTCGAAAACAGAGGTTAAAATATTGACCTCCGTTTTCACAAATTCCATGTAAACATAAATTAATTAAATTGTATTCTATAATTTAACCGTAACTTAAAACAAATTTTAGTGTTGACTTAGAAAAGCTATTTCGTCAATTATATTATAAAGTCAGATAGATGGAGGAATAACAAACAATTTCGTGAATGAGAAACATTAAAAATTAAATGTCGATTTTCCAATTTAAATATTTGAATTTAAAATAATTATATTTTTTATATATAATAAATATATTTGTATCCTGTACTCGTTCGGTTTTATAAATTTTATATATATATATATATATATATATTTTTTTTTTTTTTGTTAGAAATAAATATCTCTAAAACAAACATGATTAAATCCTCTAAGAAGAATAAAAACATTCTCCTATAAATCAAGACTTCGAAAACATTCGATAAGAGCAATCCAAACATACTCCAACACTTCAATGAACAGTTCGTCTTTGGAACTCTCGACATGAACGGTTCAAGCTGAAACCATTTGCACATTATTTTAATTGTACAGTAACGATTTCGAGAATTACCGAATCTGCAGAAAGACTTCAAAATATTCGATTACTTTTTTCATATATTTATTTTTCTTCCCTTTAAGTTGTGAATAATCTTATTTTTTATTATTTATACTCAAAATTTTTTATAATGCAATTATTATAAGATATTAATTACAAAAATGCATTTTAGAATATCAAAATTGTGGAATTTTATAAAATTTGATTTTTCACACACAATTTTTTTCGAAGAAAGTATAGTTTTTTTTTTTTTTAATTACTCAATTTTATATTAATTTTTTTATATGTAAACTGTTTAAATTTTACTAATTTTTTCTTTATTTATGAAAAATAATATTATCTTTATCTTACTTTTTGTTTTAAGATTTTTAACATGTTATTGTATATAATACGAATATATTAATGACTATCAACTATCTTGGATCATTAACATAAAATTTACTAGACTTTAAATTTTATGAGATTTAATTCTATAAATTCTATTTAATTTTATAAATAAAACATCACAAATCATATATTAAAATTCATTAATCAAAAATTAATAGAGATATATTAATTTCTATCACGTTTATTTTTTTTATATTATTTTATGAATTTTTATTAATTATATATTCATATATTTTTATTGAATTTTTTAAACGTAATTATTCATTTTTTTCTGTCTTGTAAACTGGATTAAATTATATATTCAACAGCATAATCCGAAATAAGAAAATCTAATCTCCGAATCTTAAATCAATAAAACATCATCACAGTACCCATATATCATCGCTATAAAATTTTATAAATATTAAGTTTCGTTGATTTTTATTTTAAAATAATATAGAAATTTGATTTTAAAAATTTATTCTCATCAGATATTCTTAATGAATTCCGAAATCCCCCAAAAATATGAATAATATATATTTTTCTTTGTTTGTTAGCCTATATAAAAAAAAAAAATTTATATGGACTTACAAACGAATGCAATTCAAAAACGAAAAATTTGTTTATCGGATAATATAATAAAACAAAATTAAATTATTTAATAAAATATTCGTATATATAAAATTAACATAAATTTAACTTCTGAAAATTACTTACGCTATCGATGTTTATAAATATTATAGGCCTATAACATGATCATTGATTAACCTCAATCTTTAATTTCTACTATGAAGGATCTAGATGATTTTTGAATATTGTATTCTCCAAAGCCTGTTAATATATTTTCCGATGTTTTGAATATGATGTAAGGAAGTTTATTCATTAATTCACTTATTTCGTTAAGGTTGAAGTAGATCTACATTTAATTTAAACGAGGTTAGCTTTTATTTGTAGTATAACCTAAATAAAGCCGTGCTTTATAACTAACGAACTTGGAGATGTTATGTTGGATGTTGTTTACAGATTCCATTAGTGCCAGGGCATTAACGATCTGTTGAATTGGCTACTACTACTACTACTACTACTAATTTCGATCCATTGGAGATACGCTAATAGAACATAGGAAATTTAAGATTTTGATGTGGAATATATTTGAGATAAATCTTGTAATTTTAAATAAATTCGGATAATTCTATATTTTCTTTATTAAATTTAACGTTTGAAGTAGTAATGGTGATAGAATAACTTCACATTAAGTATTAATATTGTGTTAGTGCGAAGATATATATTTGCAGATAAAGTTTTACTAAATATCTTTGGAAAATAACGTGTGCAAATGTTTTGAAAGGATTTGCTGCTTCAATAGCTTTTTTTTTTTTTTTTTCACTTCTTCTTCTTCTTCAAATATTTTCTTACAATTAACAAACAAAATCATTTTCTAACTGGGAAAGTTGAACTTAAACGACAGAATTACTTTGTACTCTCTCTTCTGAGAGAATTGGTCGCAGCTGCATTTTTGTAAAACCAATTAGAAGAGTGATAATGCAACCAAACGAATGAATACTTATATCGATGCAGTTTAATATATATATATATTTTTTATTCTAATTCTGGAATTAACATCTGTATTTGGAAAGTAAAGATAGGGAAAAAAAGAGAAAATATCTTAGCCTCTCATATTGGTTTGAACAACCACAGCATATTGGCATCATATATTTTTTATTTTTTCTTAATGAAGTCTTCTTCTGTATCTGAAAGAAATAATTCACTATTCAAATAAATTACATACTAGAGCTATTATTATTTAACAGTAGTCTTAATTAAGTTATGTAAATAAATTAATTTGCTTAAATATATATTAATTTATAAATTAAGTAGAATTCATTTATAATGAATTGCGTAATTTTTTACTTTTGTAATAGATTTATTGCAATTTTGCAATGAATAATACACTCATAATGAATAGAACTACATAAATATGATTACTTTTTTTTTGTAATAAATATAATAACACCAATTAATTTACAAAAATAATTTTCTGGATTATAGTTATTCTTAATGTCTCTGTTAGGCATGAAATAAAACTTTTAATTTTAAATAATATTTAAAGAAAAATGGCTGAATAGAAATATCATATAAAATATTATCAAAATAATAATTAATTAATTAATTAAGATTGATGAACCGATCATGATTGATCCTTTCCATTATTCGATTTTATATTTTTTTGAAATTTGAAAATAATCAAAAAATTAGATTATTGTTACGTCGTTAATAATAATTTTTAGTTATTTTCAGTACATTTGCTTCTATTATGAGTTCCAATAACACCCATGAATTTTATTCAAATTAGATAATATTTATGCGAAAAATCATGCTGACAGACAAACATGATCCTATAGCGATCATTTTTAGCATGCTTGATCCTACAGTAAATATAAATATGTGAAAATTTTACTTAAATTGGATAATATTTACAGGAGATATTGTCCCAAAATATATGAACATTTTTTTCTTATTATGTCTGTAACATGAATGGTATTATATTTCAATAACGTATACAAAATTCATTCGAATCGTATAATATTTATTATCATATATCGTGCTGACAGACAATCAGACGGACACAGTTTATATCCCCTTTTAATCTATTCCAGAATGGAAATAATAAAAAAATTTAATTTATTTGAAAATCGATCCTTCCATAGAATATGCTTTAATTTTGTTAATATGAGATAAAATAAAATTGCTTATAATTAATATTAATTTTATTATATTAATGATAAGATTAAAAACTATCAGAATTATTATCTGATGAGTAATGATCACGTCTATAACATGAATATAAGAGAAGGACCTATTATCCTATTGTTATTAGTTCTGATTTATATTTTCTTGTTTGATCCATATATATCGAAAGATTAGTTATAAGTATCAGTCGGAATATCACTCATTCAATAGTTTCTTCATTGATTATGGAGAAGAAAAATCAATTCATTCAATTTGCTGTTTCTGCGATAATGAGGATGTTGATGGTGTAAGCATTCCATTCTGATGTTTTCTCAATACAGAAGACATTACAGTAGAAGAGGATATCAGCTAATTCTTCGAATCTCAATATCTACAAATTAATGCCATTCCTTCTATTAATTGTTTTCAAATCACTATTATAATTAAAATCAATAATAATGAAATAGCTAATAAAATTTTTACGTTAATAATTAATGGAATTAAGTTAAGAATGTTAAATTTTTCAAATTTTATCATCATTTTCATTAAATATTTCATATTTATATATATTTTTTCCTTTGTGGATTATGTTATTTGGTTAATTAGTAAAAATATTTAATTTCATGATCATGTTTAATTTTTTAAATAACTTTAAATTATTTATATTTGATTTGGATTCAGAAAAATAAAAATTTCTTTTCTGAGAGTTTCTTTTTTTTTAAAAAAAATGTTTGAAAACATCTCTCTTAAAAGAAACAAAGAAAAAAAAAACTCATAGCTAAAGTTTGGTAGTATAGAATTCTGGTTAAGTATTTTGTAATAGCTCAGGTGCTTTTCAATTTTTCTAAAAATTTTTCTTTATTGTAATTGTTCTAAAAGTTTCTTTATGCCATCAATTACAAAATAGTTATTGTCGTTTCTTCGAAGAATACGGCCATTTCGACTATTCTTAGCTACTCATAAAAGTAACGTTAACTATCAGAAATACCATCTGATGAGAAAACAATTACGTCTATAACCTGAATACAAGAGATGGACATATATCACGTCCCGGATTATATTCTTAATATTCTTTTCGTTATCTTTTCCTAACGTTCTTATAATTCAAAATCTTTTTTTTTCTTGTCATTATTCTCTTCAAAAATGGGATGTTAAAAGGAAATGTGCACGGTTATGTCTTACACATACCAAAATTGGGATGATAAGAATCGATTTAACGTTCAGTATTTAGTCTTCAACGCTTTTGGTTTCTGTAGACGTGATGAGTTTACAAAACGTAGAGAAATGCTAACTGAAAAAAATATCTTTTTCTTTTTTTCCCTTCTCCTTTCTTTGTGGTACAAAAGCCGCACTAAGTG
Organism: Androctonus mauritanicus; assembly: GCA_011317285.2. Taxonomy (NCBI): domain Eukaryota; kingdom Metazoa; phylum Arthropoda; class Arachnida; order Scorpiones; family Buthidae; genus Androctonus; species Androctonus mauritanicus. The sequence goes on along the minus strand of WUQG02432545.1, from coordinate 27,537 downwards.
AAATAAAACTTCTGCTTAAGCTACGACTTCAATGATTTAAGTAAGAAATACAACAAGTACTCTTTACTGTTTTCGTAATTAAAGCAAATATTTACTCTAAATTCTATCTTTATAAAAGTAATTTAGATAAAAGTAAATTTATTCAATATACGTGTATCATCGTTACAAAATTTCAACAAATATTCTGAATAATTAACAAAACTCATTCTCTATTATTTATCTTATACTTATCCTTCTAGACTTTTATACTTGTAATAACACTTTCTTGATTGCTGCTACATCTTGCATTATACATATGTAATCCTATCTAAACTTTACATGCCAGTTGATATGTAAACACAGATGTATAAAGCTTCCACTTCGAAGTACTTCATGCATACTCACGAAAATTGTTTCTGATAGAATATCTCCGAGGAACACTTTTATACGGAAATGAGAATTATACAATATATTATTAAGACGAAATGTTTCGCAAATTTGGATATCATTAGATTAGATGTTAAATTTTGAAATTTTGGAATATTTACGATTGTTAAGAAGATATAACGAAACAAAATATGGATTATATAGACACACATATACTACATATATATAACTTTTATCCGTGCACAGTGCAAATAAAATAAAGTGATTTGTCGGTTCTTTTTCTAAAATTTATCTTGCATTGGACGAATATTTTTCAGAAAGATAAATATATACTCGGAAGAAAAAGTTAATTGGATTATATTCTAGCAAAGATAGGCGGTAGGAGTGGAAGGTAAAAGAATTGTGTCACTAGGGAGATGGAAGAAGTCTGTGATTTGTCATTCATGTGACACAATGATTCCTTCATGCATTTCATTCAGATACACATGGAAACGGTTTCTTTTTTCGTTCCAACTAATCTTCTGTATAGACTACTTGTTAAGGTTTCGTCTTACCGATATTATTGATGACTTCGTTGCAATTATTATACAGAATTTTCCGAATGAATGAATAAATTTATACTTTTTCATGAAATTTTTTTCTGTAGTTGTTGAAGACTTTCAGACAGAAATAATGCATTTTTGATGATAAATTGAAGCGAAAAGTAATTTCAAATATTTCTATTCAAAAAAATTAAAATAATATACTGCTATATGATAATTTTAAATATATCAAATATTGCTATGTAGAAACCATCTCATAAATAATACAATTGCTCGAAACGATTTAAACGAAAATTTAAATTAAGTAATATTTTAAAAAAAAAAATTAAAAATCGTATAATATTTTTTATTTTTCTGAATATCAAATTTTTCATTCGTTTATGACATTGTTTATTTCAGAATAAAATAATATACATACATATTATAAATATAAATATTTAAAAAATTATTATACGTAGATTTTTTGTGCTTAGAATTAATTCAAGCATATAAATTTTTTTAATAAAAAAATTTATATGCTTGATTTTTTTCTCTCCAAATGATTTTGCAGAGAAAAAAATTCTTTATTAGTAAATCAATCAATACTATATATATATATATTTGTTAGCTAAATATATCTTGGATATTTTTCTGTAATTTATAATAACTACTCTGCTTTAAACATAAATTCTTATTAGATTAATATTAATAGCTGAAATTAAATATGTAAAAGTAATGTTAAATGAATGAAGAGCTTATATTTAATTTTGTTAATGTTGAGAGATAAATAATTTAAGAAAGATCGATTACCCAATAAGAGACTGTTTCATTTCGTTTTACATAAAACATGATGTTCCTATCCTTTAATGGTAAAATATATATATATAAAAAATCCTCTTACACTAGTTACGTGATAATTAGATTTTTCAGACATTAATGGTTTACAAATACTGTTAAAATTTTATAAATTCGTATGATCTTACTTTAGAAATACGTGTAAATATAATCATATAGTTTATTAATTAATGAATGCTTTTAATGTAAGATTTATAAACACGCTATCCGTTAAAATAATTAATAAATATCTGGAACACAGCTTTATACTTTCTTGATTAGATCTTTTAGCCTTCACTGCAAGAAAAGAGATTGTTAATCTTTCTTTCTACTGTTGACAATGAAATGTTTTCAACTCTGCGAACAGTGTAGCCATTAACGAGATATCAATTTGCCTGAAACTAAACTTAAAGAAAGCCATTCTCTGTTTTGTGATAGGAAAAGATTTATTTGGAAGAAAAATTAATTGTACTTCAGTTAACAAATCGGTTGTATGCTTTCTTCCTATTATAATAATTAAACAAACTTTGTCGCTTGATTAATAATCATAAATGGAGTTTTCAGAAAGAAAAGATGCAAAAATTATTCGCGTTTTTAAAAAAGTATTTATAGAAATTATATTTCTGTTATTATAAAATTAAAAATTGATTTATGTGTTTTATATCTTTGTTATTTATTCGAAAATTTTTTTTAGTTTAGAATTAATACAACAAGCTAAGAGTCAGTATTAATAGACAACTGACTGACCAGAGTTGACAGAGGTGGCAAGATAAACCGACAGCCCTTTCAACACCCTGCCAACTCTTTGGTGATTGATGAAGGAATTGAAATAAGGATTTACTGAACTTTCAATGGACGTTGGGCAAACAGTTGGATGGAAAAGACATCAACTAGTGAAGTTTCATAGCTTACCTATTTAGATATTCTCTCGACTTATCGCATTAAATTTTAGTTTATTCTTATATAGACAGCTTTTGATTAAAATATTAATAAGTATGAAAATATTTCACTTCATCAATCAATCTCTTCTTTTAGTAAACAAGAAAGAATGATGTCTACTGCAAAACAGCCTTTTAAAAAAAATCAAAAAAGGAAATAAATTTAGCCTATGACTTACGAAAAAATTAAGTCAGGATGTAATTTAATATTAAATTGATAACTGGGAATTTCCTTATTTATTGCTGCAAAAATTTAAAACGAATAAGGTAAGTAACGATTGGAATTTAATGTTTTTAATATCAAGAATTTCGGCTTTATTGTTTATCTAAATAAATAAGTTTTATACGTTCTTCAATAATTTGTATGTTTAGTTCTTTCCAAACTTTTTATAATTTAGAATAGAAAAAATAAGAACTTTATCAAAATAATCACAAGAAAGAGAAAATAAAGAATTTATAGAATTCAATTCAAAAAGTTTAGTTTTTATTTTTTATTTTTTTTATTTTGAAATAGCTGTGCTCAGAACGAAATGGATTTGGTAAATTCCTTTTCTCTATAGAATTGACAGAAAACAATATCTTTACTTTTTTTTCAATTTCTTACAAACAAAATATTGGAACGTTTATGCACATTTTACTTAAATTATCGAAGAGAAGTGACGTCAAAGTGAACTGAAAGTCGTCCCTAGAGATATCTATTGGGCAGTCTGAGAACTAAAGATTGAAGTCATCGACTGGAGTGCTGTTGCTTTTTCTTTTCGATTGTGAGGAAAAAGAAATTCCAGACTGCATTTTCTTAATTAGAGTAATGTTGAGCAGTAGTTGACATTACAAAGAATTGAATGATTCGTAAGCGACGGGAGGTACTACGTGAAAAATTCTGATGCATTTAACTGACTTCACTTTGTTTAATTCTTGGCAACGAATTGTTTGAAGTTTCAACTAGTTTCGAATTAAAGTGAATTGCCGTATTTTGTTCGAGTCATTTATTTATTTTTTCCTACTTTTACAATCTGAATTGATAGTAAAAGGTATCGATAATTGATTAACGCTTAATGTTTTAGAAGTACAACAAGAATAGCATACTAACAAGTAAAGAACAGTAATTGATCCAGTAAATTCTTGATTAAACCTTTTTCCTTCACAATTTGATTTAAAGTCAATATAATTTGAAGAAAGTTATCTATTCTTACATTTAATACTGAATAATTTTCAGCATAATTTTAATGTAATAGTTAATAAATTGTAAATATGTTTACTGATTTTAAATGCGGCATATTTAAATTATAAATTTATTAATTTTATTTTGATGATAATTCATTTATAAAAGACATTTTTGTAATCTCTTTACTGTATTTGCTTCTTTAATATTTTAATTTTTTTTTATGATAGAAAAATGAAATAAATTCGAAAATACCGAATTATTATCTTCTTTTTTTTTCGGTTGAATTTTAAGTAGCTTAGATCTATAATCTAAGTATAAATAGAATAAATTAGTCATTTAAAATTAAAAAATAAGATAGCAATTAATTAAAATGTCTGAAAAAGTACATTTGTTCAGGTGGACTTAATGCGTATTAATTATCTAACTTAATAATTAAGAAAGATTTTTTTTTTTTTTGTATGCCATACGTTTTTATCTTAATTGTAAAATTATATCGGTAACTGAATAACGAATGCTATCATCACATCAAAAGAAGAACTATTTTATACCTAATGAAGAAAATTGTTTACATCTTGTACGTCTTTCACAAAACTTACATAAGAAATGCAATATTTCATTTCAATTCTTTCAATACATATGCTAATGATGACGTTGATGCGATATTTGAATTTATTTCGTAAATATCGTTATCATTTTATAAGATATCTAATTCAATGTGATGTATTGATTATCTATACTCTCGCCTACTACAAGAAAAAAATACTTTTTCTGTTGGATGAGTTTTATCTAATGAAGAGTTGCTTTTTTTTTTTATCGACATGTATGCAAATTTAGCACTTATATTATTTGTAAGCAAATAGATTATAAGGTTATTAGCTCTATTTACTTTTGAGTATTTTATCTACTTAATTAATTAATTTTTAGATTGGATTGATAAGCTGTGATATGTATGGAACAACGTCTTGGTACATAAAAAAAAAGGAAAAATTTTATATATCAGTGAAAAAAGAAAGTGTTAAATTTTATCTGTTAGTGTTTTAATTATGGCGATAAACTTCATAACACAACAAATATTGGAATATATACCATAAGGTAACGTATTATTAAATCAAGTAAACTAGCCTATTATCATCATATTAAAAAATTCAAACTGGAAAATAATATTGCCATTATTTATTATTCTAAGTTTAAAAAAAAAAACTTTTAAATTATGCAAAACATCTAATATATAAACTTACAGACAGTTCTAATTTGCAAATAAATTTAAATCACACATGCATCAGTAAACTTTAAACTGCATTTTGTTTTATATTTATTGATTAAATAATTTATGGACGTACAAATTTTATTTTAACTTACATATTCAAATTTAAAATAATAATAAAAAAAATATAGCTATAATACGATTGAATTTTTTTTTTTTTTTAATTTAATTTAGTCTGTAGAATATGACCTCTAGCTAGTTTTATTTTTAAATATTTTAAATCTTTTTAGGTTTATTTCAAAGGAGAATAAATTAAAATAAAATACAACCAGGAAAAGTATTTTCATAAATAATTAAATCAATAAAATTTTAATACGCTATATTAAAAGTATAGTAATCGATTAATGCATTTTTTCCTTGAAGCATACCTTATAGTTTTTAGTATTCTTTGCCAAGAGTATAATGTTTTCAACAAAAATAATATATCGTTTAAACAGTTGACTGTTTATCTTAACGTTTTTTCATATCTCGCTACACTTTTAGAAACATCAAAAACTGTTAGAAAGTTTTGATGATTTAATGTCACCTTACTGACTCTTTCTCCTGTCTTCAGTTTTTCTTTTCTTTTTTTTTTTTGAATTTTTTTTCTTCAATTGTAAACAAATTGTAGCTGTAATTTTTTTAAAAAATTCATATTGACTAGTATCTAAACGTATACATATGTTTATACATTTCACTCTAAACCTGTCATCAGTTTTAATAATTGGTGACAGTTATATAAAATTAAATAACTTCTTATATTCCTCAAAACTAATTCAATAATTTTCTTTAAAGTATAAATATGATCTGTATTAATAAAATACTCAAAAATTCTTCATTTTCTCCTTTGAAATGCTACCGAAATTTCGGTAAACTTCAATGATTATTATAAGTTGACAGATCTTACTTGTTAGTTTCTTGTGCTTCTCGCAGTTTCAAGTTGTTTTTGCATTATTTAAATTTTCTGTAATATTTTTTCTGATTTAATAAATTATTCTGTTAATACTTTTTAAATATTGCCTATCAAATATTCATCATAATTCTGTCTTTCCACAGTTTTCATGGTTTCTTGGATTCATGGTATATACTTGGATTTAAATTCTTTTCTACTATCTTAATTATTTTATGATTTCGATCGTTTCGTATTCATTTTTTTTTAACAATTGAGATTATTTTTGTCGATATTTAACTTAGCCTATCTACTGTATAAAAACAGCATATATTTATATCTTATATAGTCTATTATATCTCTTCTGCGGTACATTTCCAAAATGGATTTACATAGTTCTAAATTTTATTCATAAGGATTTCTTAAAGATTACTTTTCCTTTTTGTTTATTCATTGGATATATTTCTGTCACGTTATTGTTTCTTCACTCTGTGATATCCATTTATTGATACTGTTACACAGGATTAATGATCATATCTGTTTTCTTAAGTTAATTTGATTTGATAAGGCATCCTGTCATTGAATAGAGCAATTTCTTATTTTGAAACGTCTACTTTAACTTTGTAAACAATTTTTCTTGATCGTCTTTATCATCATCAGTCTTTCTAGTTTCCAATTCAAAGCATAGTTTGCACCTTACTACTATTCTATGATCGTTCTCAATGTTGAATTTTTCGAGTAGACTACATTACAATAATCGATAACATATTTCTTATTTGACGTGAAAAAGAACTCGTAAAGAAAAACTATAGAGAGAGAAAGGTTCAAAAAAAAAAAAAAAAACAAGAAAAAACATCGAACGTAAAGTTAAAAGAACTCCAGACTGAAAAAGATATTTAATACAACTTATTTCTTAATAATCGAAATTTTGTTTGTTTAACCAACAACTTAATTAATATATAAAATACGTTTCGACAAATATTTTCGAACACAGAGATTATTTTTAATATAAACATTATGTAATATATTTTAATGAAATTTCTCAGAATAACGGATCGACTATAGAGAAAATGCATATCTTGGTTAAACAAGAATGTTTACCTTGGACACACATTTTAACATTGTCTTTCGAAATTAGTAACAAAGATTGTATCTAGCAGCAGATAATATCTAGATTGATCTTTATTGATCGAAAATAACTCTAAGATATATATTGATACCATTAAAATTTCGATCTATCTTGGCTCTAACTACTGCTTTTGATATTTATCGCAAGAATTTAATATGTCAACCGTATATCGTTTAAGTAAAGAATTGCTTCTGGTTAATAATAATCGAGAGCGATTTAAAATCTAAAATTTTCTAACCTTATTATCGAAATTTATTCCTCTAGAACTATTTTTAAAAATAATTAAAAAAACAAAAATAATTGCAGAAGAAAATTCGTTTTATAAATGTTATCTTTACATTGCTTAATTTTAAACAGGAATAATATTTAATTCGATGCTAACTATATTCAACTTTTAATACGATTTTTAGTTTTATAAATTTTAATTTTATCAAGAAAACGGTAAATTTAATTTTTACCAACTAATTAATTATAATAAGTTAAAATATAATAAAATAAAATTAAATCTATTTTGGTTAATTGGTATTGCCGACAGCAAAACTATCGGATAAGTGGCAAGAAATTAGATTAGTGTTTCGTTGGAAGCAATATCAATAATGCATCTTTATGTCAAAACAATAAAGAAAAGGGCGAAACAAAAAAAGTGAAGGAGAAAAAAATAAAAAAAATTCGGGCAAAAATCTTTTAGTTCAAAATTTCATTTGTATGCCACTCCCACTCATCACGTGATCGGTATGAAACTGATGACGTTTTGATGAGCAAGTTATTGGCACGTGCATCTGAAAAAAGTCGATATTGACGATATTGCCATGGCAACTGAGCCACGCCTGTTTCTAGCAGCTTCGCCATCAATTATCGATTAGATAATAATTCAATTGCCTTTAACTGCCGTAAAAGCCTGAAATTTGGAGATAAAGTTTTATTTTTTTCCTTCCTTTCGCTTTTTCGGCTTCTCAGATAAATAAAATCATTTCCCCCCGATATTTGTTAAGTATTTTCTAATTAATATATTAGTTTCTGAAGGAATTATCATTTCAGTTCCGAAGAAGGATTGTTATTAGTTCCTTTCGCAAAAAAGAAAAAAGAAAAAAGGAGGTGATGAGTATCAGCTGAAAATAAATAAAAATTTTCTTGCGAGAAACGATGATTTGATAATATTCCTTATAGATAATGGCCCATTTTGTTCTCTTGAGAGATAAATTATTAAATTTGCCATTGACATCCGGTTCGCTCGAGTCAGTGATCTGCTATGTGCATCCATCAAGAAGATCTAGCAAACTTCATTCAAAGTTTTGGAAACAAGGGTTAAATTTCACATTATCTTTCGACCCGTGGGAACAATTAATCCGACCCCTAGTCTCGTTCAACTTATGGAAAACGCACGCTAGACAAGATGACAACAAGAAGTGGAAGATGATGTATGACCAGTGGCTGTGATTTATGATGTGCTCATGACAAGGTAGAGAACTGACAGTTTAGGGAAAGCCGATATCGCCAGTCTAGTTCTGGTACCAGATCGAAAAGACTAAAAGCTTCTAGAACTTTACACAATCTACACTACAGAGTAAGTTGTTTGGTTATATCTATAAAAAATTCCGATGCTAAACGATTTTAGAAGATAGATACAGATGTCAATTTTTGATAACTGATATTTTAATGTCCTTCTTTAGGTCGGCTAAAATGCTAAAATTTTTCTGATGGACAAATTTTAGGTTCCAGATCATATTAAAAAAGAAAAAAAAAAAAAAGAGAGAGAGAAAGAGAGAGAAAATATATATACTGTAATTCATTCTCAATAATGGTCGTGTGCTTGTTATCCTACAATCACGCCTTCACTTCTCATCGACGATAAAACGAGTGAAGTGAAAGTCGAAGGCCATTTTGTTTTTCCTTTAAAAACAAAATATTAAGTGAAGTAGAACCTTACTTATCTGAAGTTTTCACCCTGAGGACATGCCGATAAGAGAAACGTCAGTTTGACTGAGTTTCAATATATATTTGATGGAATATGTACTTTACAGCTGGTTATAACCAATTTCTAATGCATTAATAAATTTTCGGTGACTAGTATTTTTTTTTTTTTTTTAGATTTTATTGTCCAAACATTTAATTTCTTTAAGAATGCATGCATAAATAAATAAATCTAAATATTTCGCTAACATTTTTATAATTAACAAAACAATTAGGCCTACTATTTCTGACAGAAAGTTATTCTTCTATTAAAATATAATATTTTCACTTTCATCATTATTAAAATGCAGTATTTCAAATGCATTTATGCAATATGAACGAATAAACTTCTTGATTGTAGTCAACTTAGAAAATCTTATTTTATGTGACAGCTATTATCATTAGTCATTATTCATCATCTGTTTAAACTATGGCAGTAGAAATCTCGAGGGAGTACCTGCATGTGTCAACTCTGTAATGATATCTTTGGCAATTACTGACTGATTTTAGTATTGGAAATGGCTAACGAATGAATAATGATGAGAAGGAAAGAGGTAACATTGCAATGATATGATTGTCTCCTAACAATTGTAATATTACTAATGCGAAGTTATTAGCATTACCGAAATCATTTGTTACATTACTTATAATAGTTTTTATATAATTTATGACTAATGATAACCTATTATCAACATAAAATTTACTTAATTTTGTAACTTAATTATCTCAAGATGTTATGTTTTAAATTTCCATCTCTTTACATCAGAGTAAAAAAAAATTTTTTGGTTTTTTTTTTGAAATATTTAAAAAACTAAAGCGAAAAAGTGAATTGTTTAAAAGCTAATTAATTTATTTCAATTAATTAGTCTGAAGTTTAACTCTTTAAATAATTAATTATATAATTTTTTTTTTAAATATCGAAAAATATTCATGAAGAATTAAATTAAATTTTTATTAGTTTAATTTTATTAAAAAGCTAATCATTGTTTTTTTTTTATCGTTTATCAATCAAATTTTTTTCTTTGAGATTTTTGAATATGATATCAGATTTTATTAATAAGCTAAATTAAACTGCATTTATCACGATTACAATGATTTTAATGACAAGAAATTATTATAGTGAATATATTATGCTTGTCATATGTTAACTGTTGAAATTTAATAAAATTATTAATTAACTACCATAAATAGTTAAAAAATCTGAAGAAAAAACATTCAAAATTTTAATTTCTTTCCTTTAAATTGCTGCTACAATTCTTCCGTTACAGTACATTAAATTAAATGGAGAAAACTGAAAAATGTGGAACGTAGAGATCTTTTGATATATTTCTCATTTTCAAAATGGTCGCACCAAAATGGCGACAATTTTGAAATATTACTGGAATTGAACTTTTTTTTTTTTTTTTGTAAAAATTTTGACGCTTCAGTAGTAATTCGTTATTACAGTTTCTTATTTGCAACCATTGTTAGTTCTTTTTATTAAAGCTGTATTTAGGCTATCTGCACCGAGGCAAATGATGTAAGCAATGTTATCAGAAGTTGTTTACATTATTTTCACAGTAAGCTAATATACCTCATTTAAGGAAACTTATTTACATAATATATAAAAAATGTCAGTATATATTAAAGGTGTTCGTGTATAACAAAATGTTTTGAAGAAAAACTAATGGAATTTACTTTTTGAGGTTTTATTGTTCCTGATAATATATGGAAATAAATCTGAAGAATCATTTTTGCACATATCCCTAAATCAGATTTAAATTGAATTTTAATGGACTTGGTTTAAAATATAAGCAGATATAATTATAAGGCTGTTAGTTTAAATAATTAAAAATAAAAATAATTTCCATTAGAATTCATTCGAATTTCTTTATAAGCCCTATAAATTTAGTTTTGATCCAACTATAAATGCGTCAGTTTTAAAGGAGAGATGGTTTAGACTTTAAGTGGCCATCATCTTGAAATAAGATGGTGGATCAAAATAAAAAATTTCCACTTGGTTTTCATCACATGGAGCTGTAAATTCGGTTTAGATCCAATAGAAAATATAAAAATTATTAATGAAATATGTACACATGTTAATCTGGCAATTTTTCTCTCAAAAAGTAGGCTAACGATGCACATCATTATCTGACGGGTTTTGTTTAGGTTTATACATCTCTGTCCTACATTTGGTTTCAATTTTGTTGTAATTAATAATATGAAGAAAATTGCTATTTTAGTCAATGCATCATGTAATCAAACTTCTCGTACATGAAGCACAGAATAGCATGTTCAACTTAAAAAATAAAATTATAGCTTGTAATATTGAATATTCTATCCGATAAAAATTGTTCTGGTGTTTGTAACTGATACTTGAATATTCTATTAAATAATACAATTTTACCGCTAAGAGTTAACACATTTAAATTGAGTTGTCATTAGTATCTGTATAACAAATGGAAGTATAAAGTTTTCATGCTTTTAATATGGCGTATCGATACTCACGCAACATGAATAACACATAAATTTACTCGTAATCTTAAAATACAAATAAATTTTAATTTTTTGTATTAATAAGGACATTGTTTACGCCATACGTACGTTTTCACGTATATGATTGTATTGATTTTTCCAATGGTATAACATGTAGTCTCTGGTTCATTTTTTTTTTAATTTAAAGAAAATCATTCCTAGAATTTTTATAGTACAGTACATTTGAACCATCCTGTCTAAAATTTTATCTATTAGAATTTGGAATTAATTAACTTTCAAATTATTCCTTTTTCTAATTTGGATTTATATTAATTAAACATTAAAAAATATGTTTGGCAAATATAATTATAGCTTGTTTTTTCTTTTTGGTCGTTCAAGCAATTCATTCATAATTTTTAAGATCAGTGAATTAAAAAAAAATATCAAAAGAACAGTGCGACATGTAATCAAATTAGAAGCAAAATATATTTTCGTAATCAACTATATTACATTCGACTAGATACAGTATTAAACTAGTTTCGGACGGTAAAGACGGGATATTTCTCACTTTCTTTTATCTAAATGTGAAAATACTGATAACAGATTTAACCTTTTCGCAGAAAGCGCAGCATAGACAATCACTGATGTCCACATTACACTCAGCTATACTTCACATCGGTTCGCAAACGCGAATTGAAGCTGCCAAGAATCACCGGATCGAATAATGGTAAGTAAAGGAAAGAAAAAAAAAGGGAGTAGGTTATTTCCTGCGCCATAGGAGACGTGGCCAAATGTTAACGTCAATTGTAATGTTTGACTGTTTGATTGATGGCATAAGGTCGAACGGCTAAGATTTGAAATCAAACTAATACCGATTCTGAATAGGGGATTTGGTAGCAAAAATGGAGAAAAACTGTTGAAGGTAGCGATGCAAGCTAAGATCATGAATTGCATTTATTTATATACGTTAAGCTTATTATTACGATTGTCAATCACATACAAGAAGTAGGTCTAATAAATATCAGTTTTATATTATTATTATTATTATAAAATATTTATACTATTTTAGAATAAATAAATCATATTCAAATAATAAAATAAGAAAAAAATATAATAGTTTTTAAACATACATTTTTATATTTAAAATTTTCAACAATAAAATATGATTTTACATATTTATATGCTTTTATATTTCCTTTTTTTAGTAAGTTGTAGCAATCTACATTTGGTAGTTTGCATTTATATAGAGCTAATATCCATTTATATGCTTATATACTTTTAATATTAAATCTGTTTGAATAAGATTTATTTATTATAATATTAGTTAAATATCGAGGTTAACTGGTTCGGTATTGAATGTTGAATTAATATTAATTTACTAGAAAGTATAGAAATATATATTAAATATCATAAATGATGAATGTTATAGAAGAGAATGAAGAATTAATTAAAGAGTTATGAAAATATATTCTAATAAAGGAGATAATTATTTCCTCACAGTGTTATTTAATATATTAAAATATTATTATACATAAGTTTATTTTTTTTATAAAATAATATTTAATTCACTTTATGGAGAATAAACAAAAAAATCTTTGCATTTTGTTTTGGTTTACACTTCTGTTGAAAAACGGTTGATTTTTAATATAATGGTTTCGAGCAGAATTTTCATGTATATGCTTTCATAAGACAAGAAACAAAAAAGGGAAAAAAAACTATAAAGTGAAGTTTCACCAAAAATTTTCATTCGCTTCAGTTCAAAACAAATCAATAATCTACAGGCTAGTGACGAAACAACGTACAATGGGATCATTGCTAGACAAAAAGAGAGATCGTAAGGAGACACGTTTTGGGCAAAAAAAATTTGGATGACATCCATGCTCGACTGGAGAAAAGCCCAAAGAAGTCGTTTAAGCGTTTTAGTTTTACAAACCGGAATTTCCAAAACGTCAAGCGTATAAAAAAAAAAGAAAAACTGTTAAAATTGCACCGGTATAAAAATCACTGTCACGTCACGCTCAACAGTCAGTCATATTGAAACAGTCATAAAACGAATGTTGCACTTTATATAAAGGATAGGTAACCTATTACAGGATGCATTTATTAAGTTAAATAAAATTTTTGCAAGTCGAATATTTCTTCAGAATTTATCGCCGATCCATTTTAGGTTATTAAGCAACAAAAAGGAATCAATAAAAAAATAATTTCCTATTCAATCTATAATGATTAAGTGTATGTTCTTAAACTACGGATACTTAAAGTAATAACTTTCTTCATGGCTAACGCGTTCGCTAATTACAATTAAATTTTAAATTAATTTACAATATATTTAAATTGTTTAAGCTCAATTTAAGAGTTTAATGATTAATTAATTAAAATTTTACGCCGGTTTAAACGTTAAATTAAGGTATTATTTACAACAAAAACTTGAATTCTAAATCGCTTTTAAAATCCAGATAACCACACAAACACCGTTTGAAAATACTAAACAGAAATTGAAACCGTAAGCTAATAATATGGTTTTAACTTAAACCGCATTAATATTCAAGCTAGATTATTTAAGAATAATAAATGTTTGAATGCAGACAGACATTAACAAATGAAAACAGGCCAGATTAATTTATATCAGCTGAAGCGGCAACGCTTTCAAACACTCATATTAATTTCGAAAATGTTTCAGACTAATCTCTGATATTCAGTTTCTTCTAATATTTCCATAAACAAAAGTAGTATCAATCTATCAATATTTTATAGAATTAATGATGCCAGAAGATAGTTCTTTGTTAGAAATAGTGATTTTGATATTTTTTTTTTAGACTTGGGTCATAAAGTTGTGTGGTATCGATATTGTAGAGCTAACATGACCGCTTAAATGTGGCGTGACCAAACGGGAAGAAAGAACCAAAAGCAACTGCTACCGGTCATTTGTCACATCGCAGGTGCGATTTCTGCTTAGCTACGATAAATAGACATTCCCTTACATTCTTTAAACTCTCCCCATTCGACTCTAGAGACAATAAGAAAGTTTCTTAGATGATAGATACCGAAAAAAATCATAAAAGTATAAAATTAATATAGAATAGGGAATTATTTACATTTATTTTACGTGATTAGAAGAATTTCTTCGGACTCTTTGAACAATAAATAACCAAGCAAAACAACAAACGGAATCAGATTTTTGAAGTAATCTATAAAGGTTAAGTTAATAACATATAAAAGAATTTTAAAAATCAATAAAAATAATAAAATATAGCGAATTAATTAATTTTCTGTCATTTACTTTCGTAATTTCTTGTCACGAAATAATTAAAGAGTCAAGAGAAATTTATGACAATAAATAGGGAGACAAAAGGTAGCTTTTTCCTCTTTATGACGAAGGTGTAGAAATAGTAAATTATCTTTTGGACAGCTTAATACTTTCCATAATAATTTTAAGACGAGCGAATGAAACTAAGAAGAGTTTTCGAGTTAGTTTTGTAGTAACTTTTCTAACTTAAAAGATAGTGTTGAAAGTTAATTGAGATCTGTAACAAAAATGCCGAATTATATGAATCCTTTGTTGCGGTCTTAATTGGAAATCATGGTAGGATAAGGGTAACAACAAGGCAATCTCTGGCGAATCCCGTTACCGAGGTGACCAATTTAGAAAAGTTTCAGCTGTTCTTCGCTGATAACTAGTTCTACGGTTCCTTTCACGTCTTCTAATTGCCTTACGAGACACCATCTTCTTCCTATTGCGTGTCTGAGATAGTTCTTCATTATTCGCTCTACATCGATCAAAGACGATTACACATTTCTTCGATCGCTAGTTCTAGATTTTTAGCATAATTATATTTGCTTGAGAAAATTTCCGCATCTTAAAATAAAATTGGTTTGATAATTCAAGGTACGTTAACTTTTAAATAATTAAAACAACTCCGAAATTCAAAGAATTAATTTACGATTTCTTTATGAATTACCAAGAATTAAATATCTTTCACTCAACTTTATAGATTTACATATATAAACCAAGATGGCGTAATTAAAAAAGGTGAATGAACCTATTGCTCTACTTTCCAAATAATTATTATACTTGTATTGAAGCTGTAGATTGCTTTCCTTTATATCTCATTTTTATTAAAGATAAATTATTACTTCTAAACTTTAATCTGGAAAATTCAGATGTATATTTTTGATTTAGTTTCAGTATTAATAATTAATTTTTTCTTGATATCATATAGGCCTATACAAATTCACATAACTTCATCATATCATATTACTTCCATTTCTAAGATCATTCAGTGTAATCTTCAGGCATATAAATTATGTTGTTTTTTTTAAATATTTTTATAATCTCACAACAAACTTTTTAAATTTATTTTCTTTCATTTCATTATTTATGCGCTGCGTGATCAAAGTTAATTTTGATATAATCTTCTGTTTCTGCATCAGAAACTACGATGATTGTTCGAATTTAACCTCATTAAATATTTCTCAAGTCTTTTAAAATGTAGAATCTCAATGGATTTGTGCTATTTAAGTAAACAATTTTTTAAATTATAGAAAGTACAGTAAACAAATAAGATAATTTTGCAAGATGATCGCGATAAAATTATCAAAATCTGTTCACACAAATATCTGTATAAAATATTTTAGTGCCAGTTTTATGCAAAAAAAATTTATTATTATTCAACAATATTATTTATTTTTAGTTTATGTACTTTAATATCAGAATAATATATAATATTTTACTAAATTTTCTTCACATTTTATCGTTTAATAACTATGTTTTGTTGTAGTAATGAAAAAATGTCGAAAAACTACAGCATTTTCAAAGTAAAAATTCCGATAAGAATTTCGTGTATCAAGTGTAACCATGATTTCAATAATCTTGGCTTGTGGAATATGAATTTATTTCAAATAATAGAAATAGCAATCAAATATCAATCAAAGTATGGTTCTACATCTTTTTATTATGTACAAATATGCTACAAAAAAATAGAAACTGGTATAAGCGATTTTCAATATGACTTTGTTATGTAAAAAGAAGTTAATAGGAATTTATCGACACTGAGAAAGACTTATCCGAATAAAAGAACAGATCTAATATGAAATCATAAAAAACTCGATAAGAAATAGTTAAAGTATTAATAAGAGTATTAATTCAATACAATTCAATTTAGATAGATAAGTTGTGTAAAATGTGAACGTTAAAACTCTCAGTGACAAGACGAGACAGATTCTTAATAGAACAGGAACATAAGACCTTTATTCATATTTTCTTTATTCATTATTTTATACATTAAGATCAGAATGTTTTATTTCGAATGTTGCGAAACATTCGAATGTTTTAACATCCTCCATCAATCTGTTGGTGTACAATTGCTAATTTTAAAAAAATGCAATTTTTTAAAAATAAATATATGATAAAAAAATATTTCATTAAATCACCAAAAATTAGAACACAATAATTAATTATTACTGACTATCTGATTCTGATGTAGAAAAATCTCTATGAATAAAGGTGTTATGTTCCTATTCAATTAATAATCTCTGTCGTCTTGTCAGCAATAGAAATTTGAGGATTTTTTTGTGACAATTTATCTACTTTAAGAACCACTCCCATGATCATCTCTACAATTAGATCTTTCTAATAAATTTCTTCTCATTCTTTCTACTTAAGTTTAGGAATATTTTGATTTTCTTCTGTATTAAGAAGATGTAGAGGTAATTTTTTTTTATAAAAATAGTCTTGAAAGTTCAAATGAGCCACCAGCTAACTAGTATCAACAAATGAATAAATTAATATAAGTAAGTGTTGACAATACTGTCGAATTTTTTTGTCAATTCGAAAATTATAGATATTCTAAAAATAAATATACGTATGCATTATGATTATATAAAAAATAAAAAATATAAATAATATAGCTACTCTCTACCGTTTCTCGGCTCAGCACATTGGGAAAAAAATTGTTGGTAGACCACATTACATAGTTTGATAAGAGCTGCTCTAGGGCATCTCAAATCAACAGAGAAAAATACATTATTATATTATTTTGAATGTTTAATCTGCAATTTTTTACAGTTGAGAACAGATAGAAAAAACAGTTTCCATTAAACACTAGTCAATAAATGCCATGTATAGAGTGATTTTTGGAAAGCTTTTTAGTTTTTAGTCATTCTTTATAAAAGAAATATATTATGTATTCACTTTATTCTCTTTGACTGCACAGAATAACAACTTCATTCTATCTAAAGGATCTGGGATCGATTTTCAGATACTACTACTTAATTTTTCAGGGTATCCAATTGATTCCTATCGTTTAACGCACTGATCGACATCATCATCGATAATCTGGCCAACCCGTGATGGCTCTTAACTGGTTCATTGCTCCATATATTCAACGAAACTTTGCGATATTCGATCTGAGATAATTTGGTTTAAGACCCTATCTATATATCTATCTATAAAAATATCTCAAGTATTCAAATTTTGCAAAGATTTTTAACAATTCTTGAAAATATTGGTTCAATTCTGAATCAAACCTCGAAAGTGTTGTATCGAAATTGAATCCGGTCTTTTAAGTAGAAAGCATTTCTTTATCCTGCAGTCAGCTGATCAGACATCTGTCATCGGTCCGTATGGTAAAGGATTGGCATTTCATCTAGAGATCCGAACAATTCCGAATCCACATTTCCAGTTTTTCTAAAAATGGGTCCGGGCCTGTGTGTTGAATCGCATCCTTCACTTCATAGCTACTTTGTGAGCATTGGAATGCTCCATCGCTTAGTAATGTTGCTCCAGTTGGAAAGTTGCATAAAGCAACACATAAAAGAGGAAAAATGATCTGGCATCTGCTAACTATAAAATATCTCAATGCATTCATATTTCAGAAGATTGTGTCTTATTACCAAAACTAATTTTGAAGTCTGGATATCCTGACACAAAATGACGGAAATTAGAAATTTAAAAATTCGATATTTTAAACTAAATGTAATAATCTAAAACTAAGTATTGCATTTAAATGGTAACAAAATCATTTGAAATACTTTTTAGAAAAAAAGCTTCACTTATTACCAATAAAAGTTTTATTTAGATGTTTTTAAAGCTTTTTAATTTTTTACATTTTTTTCGCTTTATTGGATTATTGTTTATTTCTACATAAATGCTAGATGGGGATTTTAACAGTTCAGTGTAGCTTCAGATAGCTAAAACCGAGAATAAATAAATGATTATAAAAATAAAACAAAAAGGTAGATAGTCATAAAAATTTAAGCTCATTGAGTATCGCTACAATTGTTATCGATTCGCTCCATAATCGGCCAGATTGCCAGTGGATTCTTTATTGATTTCTTTCAATAACCGAATCATCAGGCATTATTGACTTTCATAGAAAATTTATGCGTTATGAAATTTCATTATCAGAAACAATTGTTCCAAGATGGATAGACAGATTGAAACAATACTAAATATTTTCTTGAATATGTTAAGAATCCATGCAGAAACGTGTATAATTATATATTTTATATCAATATATAGTATTTATTTTTGCTTCGCTCAACAGAAAATAAAACAATTGTATAATTTATGTCATGTATCTTCCGCTGTAGTTTGGATTCATGGTAAATGTCAAAATAGAAGCTGTTATTCTTCTCTGAATGCATTATCTTTCTTGTGGCAGAAATAATCTATTTATTTTAATTAATTAGAATTATATATATATAAATATACATATATATATATATTCATAAATAGCGACTCTGCCAGTGAAAATTTAACCTGATTTTCTTTACTTTTTTATTTCTTTAAAGTAGAAGTAAAAAAAAAAATTAAATTTAATCATATTTAAGCACATATTATAAAGACAATAGTTCACGTCACTAATTTTTTAATGGTAATAATGAACATCACGTAAAAATCGAAAAAAATGCTCGAAGTTGTATAATTTTGTTGCTTTGCAATTCATTTTCTTTTCTTTTTACCAAGAACTGTTTCGTTGTTTGTGTTTGAGAGTCGAAATGTCCACTTTTTGTACTATCCTATAAAAACAATATATCTTGTTAGACGTGATCTGATTCTCCTGTTGTTCTTTATTTCTCTTGGGAAAACAATAAGTAAAACGAGATGGATATCTGAATGCGAATTAAGTAAAAAAATATTCAACTACGTTTCACAGATTATCAGTTAAAGGAAATATCATTAAGATTATATACAAATTAAGTTATATATAAAATATAAACACTGTATCCTTGATAATCAAATTTTAAAGATTTTATTTTTATTTTTAAAATTTAAAATTTAAAATATTGATTTTTTTTTATCAAGCATTGCTTTAAAATGCATATTTTATTATTTACTATATCTTCGGCGTATATAATACAGAATTCCTACATATCTTGCTTATTTACAAAGAAACAAAGAAACATATTTAATGATGTTAACATTTAGATTAAATATTTATCTTCATTTGAAACTAAACAATTATCACCAATTTTACAATTTGCGTTAAGTATTTAATTCCAAAACTTTCATTTTATTATTATTGCTGAATTTTACAATAATTGATAGCACGTTAGAGGATTAAGTGCTAAATATCTTAATGAAATATCAAATTTTTAATATTTTAAACGAATTAAATATCCGAATAATACGTTAAAATTAATTCAATTGGAATAAATTGAAGATTTTTCAATTATTTTATTTCAATGCTTGAATGATCCAAATTTTCTGAGAAGTAATTTTCTGATTAATCTCATCTTTGAGCGATTAGAAATTGAAGTAATTTATCAATTAGTTTAATATTTCTAAATTATTGCAATTAAATATAATAAATTTCAAAATTTAAAAGGGTTATATTTAAAATTTTAAGAATTTTATCATCATTCGTTTTCAAATACCAGAACACATTCTGCAAGACACTTTTCTTTTTTTTTTTTAAATCTGTAAACCGAATATATTCTTACTTTTATATTGAAAACGTTTTACAATTATATTTAAATCTTCTTCCACTGATATGTTGACAAAAGTTGGTACATTTCTTGGATATATTTTCTCACTATACTTTGCTTGTTCAGATGCTTAGAAAAAAAAGAAGAAAATTATTTATTTTGAGTTTAAAATATTTAAATTTTATTATGATGAAGTATGAACAGAATTAAATCATTTTAATCCAAAATAAATTGTTATAAATTTTTTGATTGCCTTAAATTTACTCATTTATTTCGAAGTGAAAAAATTCTCTGTAATTTTAAAATATTAATTATAAAATATTACAAATAAAACATATATCAAACATAATTATATAAAATGATTTTTTGTAAAATATTTCTAAAAATCTTTATAAATAACAATATTATCATTCACATATAACAAATACTTTTACAGATATCGGTGATTTAATGTTTCTAATGGCTGCCATCTTGAAATGAAGGGCATAGCATTTTCAGAATGTATCCTGGATAGTAAGGATTTATTGACCAAAATTTCAATGTTCTGTCAGGTTTAATTCTTGAAATATCTTGATGACGAACAGACAACAAAGTGAATATTCAAACTTTTGCAAAAATAAGTTTAAAAATGATTCTAAACATCAGAAAAAAATTCACATGTGGTATTTTTAAATTCACTGTATTTTAAAAATTCATATTTAAAAATCATTAACACCCACAACAAACTGAAAATCAACAACAGTCATAAATAAAAAACTTAAAAAAACAGAAATTCGAGTTAAACAACTACTATTTAAAAATTAATTAGTAAATGGGAAAATAATTATTACACGTGATGTAACGTAAAAAACAATAACTCTAAAACTTATTACTACTCTTGCCCATATATTCAAGGCATTTTTGAATTATTAATACATTCCTAAAACCAATTAGAATATCAAATATTCCCAAATTTATTTTGAACCACATTCGATATTACTTAAAACCCTGATTGTAATAAACACAGTATCGTCTCAGTAAATGAATACAATCTAAATCACAAAGTCACCAAAACCGTCCTCTGTTACGATCTTTCCTTGCGCTAACATCCCTCAAATGTCTATCATTGCTTTTCTTAAAAAATAATTATATTAACCAGTTTTTAAGAAAAGCAACCTGCAAAATATATGCACTGTATTTGCTTTACCAAAATTTCATCACAGAAATCTCAGTGGGATCTAATATTTAAATTTAAATATGAATTATTGTTTAAGTAAAATAAAGACCTCTATCGGATATGTCAAAGTCTGTTTTTTACTAAAAATAGTATTTTGTACTGATGCTTTCAATGATATTTAATGATGATATTTAATATCTCATGTAATTGTTATTTTAAATTAAAATTGCAAACCACAATGCTCCAGGAAACTGAAGAGTTTATTATAAAAAACTTGAAATCATTTTTCCACAAGATATTAGGAAAAATCTGTAACAGAATCTGTAATAAAGATGTTTCTTCATTAATCTCTATAAGCGTATTCATTTCTTCCCGTTAACCGACGGCAATTTACTAAGTCCACTGGATATATCAATTAGGAGTCTTCACATAAACACACGAATATAAGCTATCCTAATCTACGAATATAAAGCTATCGTTCCAGTATAAAAATCACTTTAAAAATCAAGAGTACTTTAAATTTTGTCATTAAATTAAATTAATTTGAGAATTCCAATTCCAATAGAAAAATTTAACTAGAAAAATGTATAATTTGGAGAATACTAATACTATTAAAGCCAACATTTTAAAGGTGAAATTTTGCAATGCTGCTTTCTAAAGATTTCATAAACAAACATACGAACAAATTCGGTAAATAAAGAAAAATCTCTTTTCAGAAAGAGAATTCTTTAGTATAAGTTGAAGGAAATGGAATATAAATTCAAGTTTTATGGTGGTATTTATTTACTAGGCTACTAAAATAATGTAAAAAAAATATTTTTTTAGTAAGTTATTATGTATTTTTTTTTTTTTATAAGAAAGCATCTTAAAGCAAATACACTTTAATTGATTCTATATTTAATTCTTCGAATGTTCTATTTTCGGTAAAAAAAATTATTTAATTCCAAAAATAAAAATAAATTCTAAGAAAAAATAAATAATTTTAAAATGTAATATATAATATTTATATGAATTAATAATTGAATAATTGATATTTAATAATTAAATTAATAGTTATCATCAAAAATTATAAAATGTATGTCATATTAAAATAATTTTATACTCGTAAATTTCCTTAATTAATAAGAAATAAGTTAAAATCATATCAATAATTAGTTGAAATAATTCAAAAATTAACAAAAATATATTATATTATGCATATTTAAATTAACATTCAATATAAATCATATTTTCTAGAAAGCATATAAGCATTTCGGTTATATGATTTCTAAAAAAATAAAGCATAAGATAAAATGAATGCTTATTGATTTAAAAAATCAATCTTTTTTTTTATTTTTTTATATTATTTCATAAAGCATTCCTAATAAAGTCTGCATATGCATAATATCCATTGTTCATATGTAAATTCTATTGTTTCAACATTATTTTATGAAACGTGAATAAACCGCCTTTTCAAGCATATTGTACCATTTCTCCGAAAAGATAACAGTTATGGAAAATTTTCTAAGGCATATGTAACTTAGCAAAGATTTTTCATGATGCAGTTATCTTACCTGAAATTATACAAAAATATATAAAAACGCTTATTCAATGTTTTCTTATTTATTTATTTTTTATTTATATATTCGTATTTTTTTAAAAGTTTAACAATAAAATTTTTTTTCGTCTTAATAGCATAATTACTTTATTTATTGGTATTATTATATTTTATAAATTTTATAAAATTAATTTAATAAATTTTATATTTATATGAGATTTTAAATTATTCTGATTAAATGAATAATTATAATTATTAAAAGATAATAATAATAATATCTTTAAACCAGTTAGATGGACATTAAAATGCTCTTCAAAGGATGCTATTGCTATAACATCAATATTTTATTCTGCATTTTCTATTTTACTAATAGAGAGAAGCTAATAGAGCTTACTTGTTAGTCACACTAAAGTATGGTATCTGTATGACTACTTCTTTTCTAAGAAGAAGAAGTTAACAAGAGTTTTGCAAGTTTGCAAACAAAATATTAATTCTACTTTTTCTATTTGTTATTTTCTCACAAGAAACTAGTAAATAAAGTTGAAATATCCCGATAACGCTCAATGTGAATTAAATACTAAGTTTTATTTCATATATTATATACATTATTATTTATGAAATATATTTACTAATTAAATCTCATTTAATTGAGATAATTTATGATATGAAAAGTGAAACAAGATTTCATATCATAAATATTTTTTACATAAAAATAAACTATTATATATATATATCATTTTCAATGAAATAATTTATTTCAACATTTATGCTAAGTCTATGCTAACTTAAAAATTGCTTCCAGTTTATTTATTTACAATTTAATAAAAAACTTTTTTGTATGGGTAAACAGTTTATTATATCTTTTGTATTTAATTAAATTAAATTCAGAATTGTTTTCTCTATTTTTAATAGTCATAATGTTAACATAAATAGGCTAAAAGAATTGATATGATTATTGTTATTATAATAAATTATACACAATACTGAAAAAATGATAGTGCGTGTTTGTTCTAGACTAAATAAACAATTCACAAAAGCAAATATGAGTATTATTTTCACATAGTCTAATTAAAAAAATATATGCCAATATGCCAAAGGAAAATTTAAATACTTAAAAAAAAAATAAAATTGTGCTAAACACAAAAATTGGGGCTTATGGTAAATTGGAAAATTTCAGCTTGCCAATGCATTTTTGTACAGCTTCTTTTTACTGGTATTAATAAAATCAACATCACTGCTAACTTAGTGTACATAGATATGGATAAAGGCAAATATAAAATTCTATTGTTATAAAATAAATAAATAACAAAAGAAAATTCCTGAAATTTTATGAAGTTTAACAAGAAATTATATATTATTTATTTTATTTAATTAGACATGAATGAAATTACATTACAAGAAACAATCTATAACATCAATAAAGTATTCGATTTGGCTAACAGAAAAAAAATTAAAAAATTTAACTGAATATGAGTATATTCATGACATGTACAGTATATGTAAAAAGCCAAACTTTCTTCTAACAAAGTAGATAACACTTTAAATAAAATTTGATGAAATAAAGTTTTGAACGATATAAATATAAAATATCATTCTAGATTAAAGAAGCTAAATTTGTGTCATTCTTTAAATGCAGGAAATGAATAAGTTTCTCGAATATATGCAAAATTAGAGAATTCAGACTAATGGATTGTCTTATCAAAAGAATGGAACGGAAATTACTTCAATTTATGATTTCGTAATTTTCTATCCATCCTTTGATATTTGACAATGTATCAGTATAACAGAAAAATTACTAAGAAATCAGTTAAATCAAATATTTATATTCAACTTAATTGATAAAAATTCGAACAGCATGAAGGAAATATTTATTGTTTGACAAATTTTATTGACTAGAATAATAAAAAATTATTGTAAACTGTATAATATGAAATATCAGGTTGATAAATCTTATCGTAATAAATCTTTAAATTTCTCTTTATAATTTAACTGCATGCTGAATCCATTAAAACATATTTTAAATTGAAATAAATATGATTTCTTTGTGAAATGCTTCTTTAGGGGAAAAAATATATATATGTTGTTATATAGCTAAAGTAGAAAAAAAACTGAAACTACGTAAAATATAGAAGAAAAATTTTGGACATTGGACGGATTACGGGATCAAGACGGATTCTCTTGATCTCAATGCAACAGGAGACTCCATACAGATGACAGTACAAACGAAAACTTATCATAAACAACATGTGCAATTTCGTTTTTGAAAATGTAGCTTCCTTTTTCAAATATATAAACATCCATGGGATAATAAAATCAATATTTATAAATTAAATATTGATTTTATTAACCTATTTAAAAATAAATTTATATAAAATTTTTATAAATTTATTTTGTTTTACAGACAAAAAAAATTCACAACTTTTTGATATATATAGCTTATTCCTTATCACAGCAATTTCCATTCACAGCAATTGTTTGCTTCTTATTTTATACTTTAATATTTTATGACATTATGTAAATGAAAATTTTTCACTTTGCCAAAATATAGTTTGGAAAACACTAATTCATGGTCTTAGACTTAACTGTAACCATAACTTTTTTTTTTCTGAATGATTCTCAACTATTTTTAGTTTATTTATATGTGAAATCATATACCGCATTTTAAGATTTAACAGTTATATTATTATTTTAATTTATAAATTAAATTTTTTATCGAAGAATTTCATTGTATTCAATTTATTTAATTGATATTTATACAGTATGATTAAAAACATTTAAAAGTTAAAAATAAATTAATAATTAAGAAACAGTTGGTTACATTAAATGTGTATAAATGAAAGAATCTATTTTTTTGTTATTTATATTTTATTAGTATGTATTTTGATTTTTCCCAACCGGAATTTAATAATTCAATTAAATAAAATAAATATTAGTAAAATGATTTGATAAAATAATACTTATTTAGTATTTTATGTAAAAATCATTTTTTATATAAAAAATTAAAATAAAATAAAATTATTTGAATAATTAAGCAGTTTTTCAAATTTAATGGATCCAAGATACAAGTTCATAAAAAATTAACTCAAATTCTTTCTCATCTATGCATATCTCAACAATATTTCGATAATTTATATATTTTTAATCTTACGAATCTTGATTTTATTTTGTTATATATGTTTGATTTCCAATAATAAAGGTTTCATTCGGAAAATTTCAAAATATGTTTACTAATGAATCAAAAATAAATAATGAAATATTTTCAATAATATGAGAAAATTTTTTTCATTCATATTTTCAAACGATTCCAAGAGAACTTCTCTTACATGTTAGTATCATATGCTTACAAGGTGTGTAAGGCAGATATATATATATATATACAGTATTTATTATTGAAGTAACGCAATTCATTTCGACTTCATTTAATCAAAAATTATTTAAACAATTATATTTACTTAACTTCATACTATAATTCATATAAGATACAATAAAATGTCATTAACCCGGAATTAAAAATTCTGTTAC